>JAJOOS010015730.1:0-13184 GCA_029582725.1 Solanum chiquidenum
CATCCAGAAAAAGCCTTGTAGTACCTACCCCCCTATGTTGCTTGGACTCATGTGCGTGAATCCGAGACGGGTGTGGATATAAGTCGCTAGTCGAATTCCCCCCCCCCCCCAAATTTGCTCTTGATTCTAGTCAAAGTATCCGGATGGGATTGATCGAATCTGACATGCACCTTGCATCCGCCCCGCACCAGTGTCGCGTCGAGACGGGTACGGCTAGGGGTGGGCATGGTATGGTATATACCGAATTTTTTTTGGTATTCGGGTTTGATCTCAACTCAACCCGAAATTTTTTGTATTTTATTTTGGATATATATTTTTACATGTGTAATGTGTTAGTATGATACACTTGAGATCTTTTTTTAATTGTCAAAGTCATAATATTTTATTATACAAGTATATATTAGTCGAAGTTGAACAAATTATGTTTACCGATTTATCATACCGTAGAATACCGAACCATGCCGAATTGAGCTGGTATGGTAATGGTATAATGTTTTAAAAACCGAATACCGAAATTACGGTATCGAAACTTTGAAATACCGTACTGTACCATACCATGCCCACCCCTAGGTACGGCAGCAAAAAACAAAGAGTCCGTGTAACATAGCAGTACCCCCTTCTGTTTTATTACCATCTGAGTTCATTCCACTTCAATCTCTCCAATTATTGCGATTGTTTTTTCTTCCCTTTTGTATTGCCTGTGATGGTTGATGATTGATGTTGCTTTTGCCGCTTCTCTTTTGCTCCATTAGTAAGACCATCTTTCAAATCCCACAACATAATTCCAAAAGCCTTGCATGCTTTGAACATAATTGACTTAGTCCATCTTGAAGTTTCAATAACTATAGGGAGTTAATTGGCAGCATGCTTGGAGAATCATGCCATGGAAGTGTAATATTGTCGCAAGACGAGAATCTAATTCAGTACTACTTACTGCTTCGAACTGATTCAGTTTCAGCTGCCTGGGTATTGCTGATTTGGAGTTTTCTCCCTTGCCGTCTTAAGTTGCTCGGACTCCAAAAATGTTGCCACACCCGTGTCAAATCCTTCAAAAATACACTATTTCGGAGGACCCGACACGCATCCGTCGACATTTTTGAAGAGTCTGAGCAAACATAGCTCGTCTGCATCTGATGGATAATTGAGTGAAAAATCATTAGTCAAGGGGTCCGGTCGTGATTCCTTTGTGGCCTCTACTTCTGTTGTTGGAGGGTTCAGTTGGTTTGCAAACCTGTCTCTGTGACTTGCCAAACCAGTCCCCTGCTAGGACTTTGACTGCTTCCTGTCTTGATGGTAGTTCGAAAAGGAACTTGTTATGAGGCCATGGACATGATTCGGAGTCCCGCTGTGACTGTCCAACGAGAAAGAAACCATTTTTGAATGATTTCTGGGTTTGGCTGGAGTGGAAGGGGTCGTTGAAGCATCCAATCAAGCATTTGATTAAGAAGATCTTTGCATCTTCGTTTGTGTTTGTGTTCCCATAGAGAACAGTGATGAGGGATATAACGGTTAGAATATGAATAGGAACAAGAAAAGTATATATAATCCTACTTAGAACAAGAATGGAAATAGGAATAATATATTGAATCCTACTTGAAAAAGGATTATAATGTAGTGTCCTAGATGGAAAAGGAGTCTAATGTAGTGTCGTCTCTATGTAAAAATGTAGAGACACAAATTCAATAATATTAGTCTCGTATATTTCTCACAATAACTATTGAGCAGTAACTTCTTATGACACTACAAGCTTGCCATGCGTCTTTTTTAGCACTATGATTGTTCTTCTACAGTTATTTGCTTTTCTTTGCTTACTTGATTGCCAAGCCAATGGTAAACTGATATTCAGGATTGGTTTCTTCATTCCCTGCCCTTTGAAACTTAATAATTATAATGAATCCTGCTAAACTGATACAAGTGTCCTTGCAATCTATAGAAACAGAGAAGTTAGTACAATGTTTGGTCCAATATTTAAGAATACGATAAAGTATTTATGGCAGCTTACTGGTGATTTGGGGGAATTAGGATGCCAAAGGATAGGGAGAAGAAGAAGAAAATAAAGAGAAGCTGGGAGCCTGGGTAATATCAAGAACAGAAAGATGAGAAAGAATGGAAAGAAAAAAAGAAAGAGACTCTTTCTGTGAGCATTTGAAGTAAAAGTTGGTGGTAGACAGTGGGTGTGTTTGGTACGGAGTTTTCCATTTTTCTCTTGGTTGGTCAATTTATTTGGAAAACATTTTCTCTAGGAAAACAAGTTGCTTTAAAATGAGGAAAATCACTTCTTTGGTGGAAGTAGTGAACACAAGTTCCATAAGTGGTATTCCACGTTGATTGTCTACTCCCCCTCCACATCTCCACCATCCCCACACCCCTACTACCCACCTCCATCCACGTCTTGTAATGTTTGTCGAGATTATATACTAATGCTTTTGGGATAATATTTTCTGCTTGCTTACAAAATGCTAGAACATAAGAAAGCCACTTATTTTTGAGAACATTTTCCTCATACCAACCCCTCCCCTTCCCCTTGTGCGTGCGTTCTACTCTCACATCAGGTGGTGCTTACACCTTTGCATAGTAGTGCGTCACAATTGTTTTTAGCAAGTTCTAAATTGTGTCAAGGATAAGTAGTGCATTTACCAAAATCTTTAATTGTACAATTAATAGAGCATCACAATATCATTCAAACTAATCTTTTCCTTTTATAACTACATTTACTGTGATTCATTTTGCTTTACAGCAGCCCAAAGTCTTTGAATCGCATATTTAGAAGTGCAGTACCAAGTAATAATTGATGATAGCATCTCTAGTTTCCGTTATTGTCTCTCTATTATATTGGCTCTCTATAATTGAATTACTTATTATGATAGATCAGGTTTCACATCTAATAACCGTTCCGATTTTCATGTTTGAGAGTTGTTCTCCAATAAATTATGTATGGAGCCACCCAGGTATGGATGAGTGAGTGTTATGGTTTCTTACCTGGTTTTGTGGTTTGGTTCAATAATCTCTTTCGCCAATAAATTTACAGTGTGTCCTTTTGGATTTTGATATGGTGAATCATACCCCACCTCCCCCAACATTCTGCCTAGAAATCAACAGTGGCCATAATTTGAATCAATTTTTTACCTTATCAATAAAAATAAATCAACAGTGTCCATTTCCCATTCTACTCCCTTGCGTGACTTGGAACTCCCAACCTTTGATTGGAAGTGTTCTTGCCATTGGAGCAACCCTCACTGTCATTGTAAATTGGGATCACTCAACTATTATAAGTTGCCAAGTCCAGAAGCATTACCCTTTGGCCTCTCTTTTTAAATAAGTAATATAGCTATTACTTTTTGGTTGCCTATGGTTTTCCGCCAATCTGAGATTCTTGTGATTTTCTATTGCAGATCACTTGGGATGAACCAGAAGTTCTGCAGCATGCTAACAGGGTGAATCCTTGGCAAGTTGAGTGTATTCTGCCAATCCCACAGTTTCTTCCTCCATCGAAGAAAATAAAACTGCCTAATGGGCTGCTACCTGATGGAGAGAGAAGCCCCTTCCCTATGACAGGGTTGGGTAGTTTCCCTATGACAGGGTTGGGTAGCTTCCCTATGACAGGGTTGGGTAACTTCCCTATGACAGGGTTGGGTAACTTCCCTATGACAGGGTTGGGTAGCTTCCCTATGACAGGGTTGGGTAATCCTACAGTTGGACTCGGTAGCCCATCATTGGGCAATTGTACATCTTTTCCTGCGGGCATGCAGGGAGCCAGGCATGATCAAGTTTGTGTATCAAGTTTATCCAATGTTAAAAGCAATAACCTTGGGTTGTGCACTAACAATAGCTTAGATGAAGAAATCAAGGCAAAGCTTGACAGTGTATCCACCAAACTGAATATTGGCAGTTCATATTCAGACAATCTATCACCGGATAGTCAGAGCAGTGTGCATTTTGGGGACAATGAGCTGATTACAAAACCGGGTTCCAGCTCTTTGACAAATGATCGTTTCAGTACTTTCCAGTTATTTGGTAAGGTCATCCATGTTGAACGTGTTGAGGCAGTTTTAGATGATTTTGGTTTCTCTGAAAGTGATAACGTTGAAGTGTTTAAAGAGATAGATGATCCATCCAACTCAAACGTCTCACCAAATAAACCTTTTGACAATCCTGATGTCCAACATGAATGAGCCTCAGCTGTTGAAGCATGTTCATTATGAGATAGCTATAATCCGTAATTGCCATCAATTGCAAAGCTGTACAGGTAAAACACTAATTATCTGGACTATGCCTTGACAGAACAGATGGAGCCTATTAGAACCTGCAGATTTATATCTTCACTCTTTATGCTATATATCAAATGTTTTTTCTGGTTCATTTTATTTATGTGAGATTTTCAAGTACAGATATTAGGAGTTGTCCCTCAAAATTTGTTTTCTAGTTTGGACTGCTTGCTAGGCTGGTCGAAATGAAACAGTGGCTGCTACAAATACTATCATTCTTTTATAATAAGAACTAAAGAGAACTCCCATTTTTCACTTCTGAAGAGTAAGCATGATCCGATGATTGGGACACTTAATACATGTTATTTCTAGTTCATTTTATTTTAAGTCTGAAGAAGTGAGATTTTCAAGTACTAATCTTAGAGAGTTAAATTTTATTAACTGAGATGAAATGCGAGGCTGGTGGAAGTGGATCACTGATTGCTACACTTGCTATCATTTTTGTGTTAGTAATTAGAATTAAAGAAAACTTCTAATATTCAATCTTGAAGAGTCTACATGATCAGCAGTTTGGGATAATCTGGTTACTGTTCAAAGGATTGCAAGTAACTTCATAAATAAAATTGAGATAGTGGAGTTTGAAAGGCTCTGTGTGGTTCCTTGGTTTGTGTTCTATTACATACAAAAGGTTATATTTGATTTGTGTTGTGTGTATGACCTAGTGTGTTTTTGAATTTATTGTGATTTTGTGTTAGGCTCGTACTTCAGTTTGTTTTAATTGCTTCTTGACTAATGATATAACTTTTGGAACTTGGGACATGTCTTTTGTCTTCCTAACCCTCTGTTATAGCTTTCGATTGCAGTTGAATGATGATTATGGAGATGGATTCTTCATATAGCGTGCTCTGCTTGTAGTAACCTGTTTTTACTCTTTTAATTTTTTTCAGGTATCCAAGGGAGGAGTTGATTCCAGCAGTGGTTCCATTGTGGATGTTTGCTTTCTCTTTGGTATTCAGAACTAATGTAGGCTTTAGTTTAAGACGTTTAGATGTCAAGTAAATCATCTGTGTTTTCTTGATAATGATGCCAGTGCATGAGATTGTACTCTATATGTTCCTGTTAGTACTGTGTCTTTGAAAAAGAATCTAATGTGGAGTTAGCCTTTTAGATGCAAGTTAGAATTTGCTATGGATGGTAGATGTTTCTTGATTGGGTTACAAATTTCTCATGGTATCCTATCTCTCTCTGTTTTGGCAACTTTTGCCAGGTTTTAAGTACATCTTACAGTTTCCAATTTCACTAGTCACACATACATGCCTCTTTTACTTTCAATATGCACACACATACAAATCATCCCATTTGAAACTTTTAAACTGGGGAGGGAGGGAAGGATTTAGATCAACAAATGCATTGGGTGGCTTTTATTTATCCCATGAAATACAGGGTTGTGTTCATCGATTTGCATATTTTTCTCTGCTCAGTTTCCTTTTCCTAATTGCTTTATTTAAAGTTGTACATTATGCATCGAGGCGAAGGATGGCATTATCACAAAATACTCCTGTAGTCTGACTTGATATAAATAGGAGTATATGTTACAGGTATCATTCATAATCATAATTATTAGGAGAAAAATAAACTGCATTTTTGGAGTGAAAAATGAAGGTTCATATATTTATTGTGAAAATGTGTAGTTACACCTACCAATAGGCACCTAAACTTGTAGCATATTTATGCCCATTTGAAGTTGGAGGTAAATGTCAACTTGTTGGGTTCCCTCTATCTCTAGGATAAGATAGACATTGATGATTTCGTTGTGTTGACCACTGAATATAGTTTTGATTAGGAATCCAAACGTATTTTTGGCGATGGAATTTGTCTTCGTCCTTGTTTTCTTGAGCAGTAGTTGAAGGCACGATGTTTTGACAAAGACAAATATGATCTTTTAAGCACAAAAGTGTTCCGTGGTGAGATACATCTTCCACTTTAACATGGTTTTAAAGTTTTAAGTGTCATGAACTTTGATTTTGTCCTTCATTTTATATTTCATTCACACCAAAAAATTGTTTTAAAAAACACCAAATACCCGTCGGTTTGGTGGTGCACATTCTTTCAAAACCAAAAAACTAAACAAAATTTGATAAATTCAAACCGAAGAATTGAATACCCAACCCCTAGTTATTATCATTCCTTCTTAAAAATACCAAATGTAAGAATGATTTTGGTTCTTCATGTATTAGATCATCTCATCTGACAACAACTGAAACCACATAAAATAATGTGTCCACCCCGGACCAAATGAAAACACATAACTCCTCTTCTACCCAGTGGTAAAACGAGTTTGGGACAAGTCTGAATAAAAGAGGGATTGAGCTCTTTTTTTTTTTTACTTGGGTCGGATCTGGAGAGATTAAAACAATGAACAGGGTAATTTTTTCTTGTCACGCAACGTTTTTGGAATTAAAAAATCAATTTTAAGATTTTTCTAATTTGGTATATTAACAAAAATGATAAATATCCACTATTTGTTAGACGATGAGATATACATACATCAATTCTTTAACGAGTCATATATCCACTCTAATCGCAAAGTTGAAGGAATATTTTCCCCTTTGCTATAAAAAAGAACAAATGCTCAAATTGCAATATCCTTAGCAATACCTGCCAAAAAATTTCAATAGTACAAAACAAACAAGAAAATATAAGAACTCTATAATAAGTACCATTAAACCCAGACTACGTACTAGTGGTACCATCAAAGGAAAGCAAGAACAATAAAAATGGCAGGTGCAAGCATAGAATAAAACTCATTCATAGTAATATTTAATCACCAGTCGAGAATATAACAGTACAGGATGGAACTTAGGCCTACTGTTTAGTTAGAATGTCTCATAAGCTGTACAAAAAAAAGGACATTTAAAGAACATATGCTCAATGATTTCATTTTCTTGATCACACATCATAAATCATGTCAGTTTCAAGTAGCTTATATCCCGGAAAACCTGTGACTGGAAGAACTGCCCCCAGAACTTGCTGCGGAATCTTCAACCAGCAGCATAGTGCAAATCTGTCCATCCTCTCTACCAGTAAAGAAATAGGACAGCAAAGAGTCTGATCCATCATCTCTTGGACAGAACATGCTGTGTAATTCAGAATTCAAACTCAAACAAATCATCAAGGCGGCTTCAGCTGCAGTTAAAGAAACCCACTGAGGTGAGGTATGACATATGAGAACAGAATGAGCTTAAATCTGGAACTGCCCCACCCATCCAAACTCACACTTACATCATCATCCAGTTCACCTCTTAGTCCTCTAACTGACAGGGTCCCTCACCCACATTGTACTCAAATTCAAGAGCTATTCAACATAGATGTAAGCTTGCATAATGGATCGACGATCAGGGATATACCTAGATTTAACCATAGACAATATGTCACCTCATCTACTTCCTACCTGAATTTGCAAACCACAGATCTTATAATACAAAGAATCAGGACTTTTGAAACCAGACCTCTTTAAGCTTAAGAAAGATTTCGTTACTCCTAGCTAACATTATTCTTTCAAACCCTTTTGATTTGGCAAACCTCAGTCATTAAGTATAGCAATACGCCCTTATTGGACTCCAAACCATAATAGAGATGTCCAAATTAACTTCAGAGCATTCAAGAAATTCCCCAACTGAGCACTTACAGGTATCTTGAGTTCTCCAAATGCAACACAATTGAAGAACATGAACACGCACAACATATTTGTGGGTTAATTTCAAGAAGCCTCAGATCCAGATGCTCCCCAAAGAAACACCAAAATGTATCATGATCCTTTATTTTAACGAGTCAGTCCAAGTGTATGATCGAAATTATCCTACTTCAACTTTAACATATCAAATGAATATCTAATAAAGCTTAAAAGCTCATGTTGGGATTACTTACACAGCTCTTTTTCAAATAAACAGTACACACAAGTAGTGCTCGATTAGGGTGTCTTCTGCCATGCAGAAATGCATACATTATGTTAGATCAAAATATATGAGTTAATACCTTCATGAACTTTTCTTGAAAATAGCAACACTGACAAAAGTGGAAAACAATGCTAGAAAAGCTCCATTTCTTGAGAGCATAAACTCAGTCCAGGTCAAGGGCTTGGTAATCTGAGTTAACACTTTCTGAAATTGCTCATGCAGAGCTTCCAATGAGCTGGTGTTATCAATCACAATATCTGCCTTTGACCTCTTGAGATCCAGGGACATCTGCGCATTTATCCTGCTTTTGGCCTCCTCCTCCATAGATCCATCTCTAGTCATGAGCCGCTGCAGCTGTGACTCAGGGTCAACCCAAATGACAACAATGGGTTTAGTCCATTTATCTATCTTGGCTTCAAACAAAAGAGGAACATCAAGAACAACTATGGAGCAACCCTTTATCCACAGCTTCAAAACTTCCATTAACATACCACGTGAAATAAATGGTGCTAGCAACCTACATAGACCGCACCAATTCAACTCTTAGGCAATCTAATAAAACTAGGACAAAATATTATTTAGAGTAAAGCAAGAAATATAAAATTTCTATGAACCAATAAATCTTATAGTAAGACAGAGTTTACCAATCACATTTGACCTCCATATTTTGTTGTTCAACGCAGTTTTGCGCCAATAGACCATACGCAGGCTTGGTTATTCATGAAGAAACTTTGTCAAAATCTCATAGGAGCCGCCCACTCCACTTCTCATATAGGTGAATTCCATCAAGCGTATACTACTTTAAATACACCATCCTTAAGGACTATAAAATCATTAAGGGGTCATTTGGTAGAGTGTGTTAGGTAAAATAATGCATGCATTAACATTGTGTATTACTAGTACCTTGTTTGGTACTCTTTTCCAACCTATGTATAACTAACACTTGCATTAGTTATACACTCTATTGTGTATTAAGATGTGCATTACTAATATCATGAATTTCTAAGTATTAGTAATGCAATGGTTTTAATGCATGAATTAGCATGGTTAAAGATCCAATTGCCCTCAAAATCTTTTTTTCCATCTTTTCTACCATAATTGTAGGGGTATCTTTGTAAATAATTTTTTTATGCAATGCATGCTATTTTTAATGCACCAAACCAAACAATGCATAATAATAATCTATGTATAATTAATGCAAATATAACTAATACAAGCATTACTAACGCAATCATTATTAATACACTCTATTTAGCATTGCTTTTTATACACTCTACCAAACGATCCCTAAGAGTTAATAACTCATCCTTGCAATTAGTAGTAGTTCAAACACTCACTTTTAGTGCGCAATGTCAATATTAACTTGTTATTACCCATATGAACATACTTCATGGGATCTCCAAACACATAGGTTGGGTTATCATATTTATTAGGAATCATATTGGCCTTACCCCAATCTCTTTTGATATTTGAAGAGTTAATTTTCTTCCCACGGATTTAGTCAGGGATTGGCCAAATTCACTTTTGACTTCACATACTCAATGGAAATTCATTTGCAACTAATATGTTTTGTACCAAGAGGTAGATCAGTCAAAACCCATGTTTTACTTCTCTTGATAAAGCCAATTTCTATTTTATTGTCTCGTTCCAATATTCAACATCTGAAGAATATATAGCTTCAAAATAATTTGATGGTTTATTATGGACAAGAAAAGTTTGAAAATCATTTCCATAAGAAAAATATTCTTTTCTAAGCCTTTGCTCCTTCTCAGTTTCTCATTAGAGGTAATCCATAGTTTTTGGAGGTGACATTTGGTTTTTAATGACATTTTATCCAGAGTGCATTCTGCAAAAGATTCAATGCAGATAATAGAACTATCCTTTCTTATGCAGATGTAGTTCTTTTAGCACATTCCTTTTAAGGCAATTACTATAGCACGTTAACTTAAACAGAATATAGTCCAGCAATAAACAGCAATCCTGCAATTATCTTCACATGCCTTAATGATTGGAAATAGCTTCAACCACAAGGCGTTTGTAGGCGTTTATTTCTCTCAGAGTTACTAATCCACCAATACCAAAGAGATGATTACTTTTTACTGACCAAAGTAAAAAAAAATGCCATTTATAAAAGCTTTTTTAATCATTTAATTCCAATATTTTTTATATTTAAAGGTTTGATTTTGTTTTGATCAAGTAAGGTTTTCATTGATAATAACAAGGCCAACTTGGCCATATATAAGAGATATACCAAATATCAACTTGTAAAAGTTTGATATATCTAGAGTTTACTTGTAGTTTGTATTTCTCTGAGTTCATCCCTAAAATCACTACAAAAGTTGGTTGATGAGGATTCTCAAGTTCAAGGCATGAAAACAAGATCTCTTTTTTTTTTTTGGGAAGAAATATCAAGTTCAAAAGGAAGCTCCAAAATCTCCACGATGAAAGCAAACCAGAATCAGCTATAGGATGAAGTTTCCAGATACAGAGTTATTTGCCAGATGTCTCTTTCTTATTGACGTTATTCTGGCGAAAATGAGAAAAACTAAGAGGAAGTACTATATTTCTGCTTCTCTTGATTTGACAAGAAGTATCCAATTGAAATAGAAAATACAGGATTAATGAGCTGCCAATCTATGCCTTTTCTTAACCTTTTGACATCACTTTATATCAGAGTAACAGTTGAGCATGAAAAATTAAATAGCAATAAACCAGGAGTACTTGAGCAGTAGAATTTCACTCAGTAACTATGTCATAGTTTCATAACTATTTTACCTATTAAGAAGCTGACGTTTTTCAAGATCAGAGAATACTATTTGACCTAGCTTTGCACGATCAACTTCTCCATTATCCAATAAGATGTCCTCACTAAATGCGGCCACAACCTTTTTCCAACCACCAGTTCCTTTCTTCAAAAGGTTCTACATAATTTCATATTTTTGTCAGTAAAGAGCTTTACCGAGGATTTACAAAATTTAACAGATGGAGATACAACAACTCAAGCACAACATTTTAAGACTCTTTCGATTTGATAATAAACTAAATAGACCTAGTAATAGAATGAGAAAAGCAAGAGGAAAAGTAGTTACACGAGCTACAACGTCAGCATCAACAACGGGAATACCATGAGCCTTGAAAAGGTTGGAGACAGTGCTCTTCCCTGAAGCAATTCCTCCGGTCAGTCCAACTATCCTCATTCTAATTTCGGCACAAAGCAAGTAATGAGGAACAACTAAGGCTGCTCAAAGTCAGTTGCTTCCTCTGCCTTACTTTTCCATTGGCAAACGACCTTCTTGATTCGGGGATATCAGAACCCAAGATATAGAATGTCTAGAATATATTCTGGAAAACGTAAAAGAGATAATCAGACTTATACCAAAAAGAGAACTTTATTTTAAGAAAATAAATGAATTATAGGACCCCCACAATTGGTATCAGAGCTATGGATGAAATAAATAATGAGCGGACTAATAACGATAATAAATATAGACAAGAGCTTAATAAAAAGATTATAGCAAAAAGACAAGAATTGAGACACAGGCAAGAAAGACTCAATATTAATATATTTGCAGGAACTTGTAAAAAATCTATACTAGCACAAAGAAAAACAATATTTTACTTACAACTACAAATAGATGATTTAGAATATAAACTACAACATAACTTATAAATGAATAAAGAAGAATTTGCTATAGACGAAAAAACATATGAAAATCACGAAAGTTTAAAAATAAAGATAATATTTTCAAATCTAGGAAGACGATATAAGAAAATAGGAAATACTTAAGTCTGATGTTAGAAAAAGAATCCCTAAGATTAGAAGATAGTCTAACTGCAATGGTAAGAATAGCAAAAGAAAATGAAGAGATAGATCGCAAAAATGAAATAACAATTATTAAACAACAAGCAAAACAAGAAATACAACAAATTGAAGAAATAAAAAATGACAGGATAATAGCCTTAGAAAAAAAATTGGCTAAGTTAAAAGAAATATATATTACAAAACAAAAAGAAAAAGAAGTTGAAACAAAATTAAAAACCGAAATAAAAAAATTTAAAGAAAAATTACAAATAGAAGAAGAAGAATTAAGTATAAACGAGGTAAATGATAACCAGGTAGAACAGAGTTCAGAAATTAGTGAAACATATACAGAAATGATAGCAAACATAGCAGATATAGAAGACAATATTGAAATAAATGCAGGAGAAGTTGAAGACGAAAAAGAAACTAGTACATCATGAGTTAAGAATCCAAAAATATTAAACCCAACATATTATACAGTAAGTTATGAACAATCTGACAGGAATGATAGTATATGGAATAAAAGATTAAATAAAAAATGGACACCAAAACCAACTACTCAGAATAATAACTTCTTAGATCTAGATTGTGTAACTGATATAAATAAAACAATCCAATTTTGGATAGGATATATTGCTAAACAATTAATTGATAATAAAATAACTATGATAGAAACACCCGGATATATAGAAAGGACACTTATTGGCACAGTAAAATTATGGTTGCAAAATTTAACGGAAGAAAGTTTGAAAACACTAAGAAATAATAAAACCATAGAAGGAATAGTTGCCACAACACCTATAGATATATTAAATAAATATGAAGTAGCCATACGAAATGAATTCAACAGTACAACTACAGAAACAGAAGAACAAAATAAAGAAAAACAAATAAATAGAAATCTAATGCTAAAATTAGCAATATGTGTTACATAGATGAGTATACATGTGTATTTAGAGAATACTATTATAAAGGAACATATACACCCGAAGAAAGCAAAGAAATAAGGAAGTTATATTTCACAAAACTACCAGAACCATTTAGTTCAAAAATAATAAAAGATTGGAATGAAGCAGGATTGCAAGACACTTTAGGAGCAAGGATAAGATATTTACAAAAATGATACTCAGAAATATGTGAAAAATATAGAGAAGAAGTAAAAATGGAAAAATCCATCATAAAAAATTTAGCATGTTGTAAAGATAAAATAGCACCACAATT
>JAJOOS010015731.1:0-17680 GCA_029582725.1 Solanum chiquidenum
AGTGGATCCACTAGTCTATGCTAAAAGCATCTTAAGGAGTCATCTAAAAAGTATGATCATTTACTACCCATGATGGCTACATGGTTTATGGAGACTTGAGTTATTATGAACTCGCATCCCCATATCGGTGCTCAATACTACTCCCAAAATATACTCATGTGTTTGTAGAAACAAAATTCTTTTTTCGGTTGGAGATAATTACTCAAAACTTAGCGTGAAAGCTCTCTTGGAATCGATGTTCCCTTTCTTTCTCAAATGTGAAAACATTTTTAAACTTCTTGGGAATACTTAGTTCGCATTTACTTCTTTGAAGAAATGAACTTCAAACTTTACTATTAAATATTTACTCAACTCAAGCTTAAGTCTTAAAACAAAGTTAAAACGTTTGGAAAAGACTTTTGGAAAACTCTAAGAACTTCTCTTGACTTGATCTTAACTTCCCTTAAATTGGATTATGGATTCAAGGTTCATGATCTCATGTTTATGGATAATTTCATGATCTTTAGATGTACCCTAGAGTGTTGGAATCAACTAGAAAAGATAGGTACATTGCTAAGGAACAAGTACTAAAAGGTGGGGAAGAAATGGGGAGAACTGGCGTCCCTGGCGCTCTGAGAGGCGTGGGGCGCCAACCCTCAAAACTCAGACCCTATCCTGGGGCGTGCTGGCTGGTACGGCGCTCCAAGGGTGCAACCTCAGAGAACTCTTTGGGGCGCGCTGGCTGGTGCGATGCCCCACCCCATTCCCCAGGTATTTGACGACTTTTCTTGATCGATTTTCATCTCTAAACCCTCTAAACTTCAATGGTTGTTTCCCCAAATAGTTAGGATCATTTATAACCCCAATATATGATAGATTCAAACTGAAATTACACCTGGAAACATGAATCAAATCTCAAGAACTTCTCAACAACTCACCAATCAAGATTCAACGAAGCTTTCAACAATATTCATCAAGAATTCAATTTCTAAACTTTCAAGACTTAAATTTTCTCAATTAAATCGATATTGGCGCGTGGGTGAACTAAATCAATGCTATGTGATCTCACATACCTTGTAGGGATCACCCCCGACGAAATCCATGACCTAAGCTTGAAGAACTTGACGTTTTCCTTGCTTTCCCCTTCTCTTTTCTCCTCTTCTTTTCTCTTCTATAAAACCCTAATTCTTGTCCAAAAGGGTAAACTGAACAAGTTCAGGTTAGACCCTTAATTAATTCACTAAAATAAATTTAATTAATTGGTTAAGGAAAAGACCAAAATACCCTTCCAAAATCCGGATTGGACATTTCCTTATTTGAATAGCCCAACTTCCAATGGGCATATCTCACTCATACAAACTCGGCGGCGTTGGAAATATCATTCCAGGAGCTTTCCTACCATATCGTTGAAGTGCTCCTAACTCATCTCTAGCTAGAAGTTATGGCCGTTTGAAGTTGACCAAAAACTCACTTTTTTCCTAACTTAACAAAATTTCCAGATTTTCATTCTTTCCAAAAATGACTATTTCCAATTATTCGCTTCTTCCTAGTTATTTCAAATTGTGAGATGTTACAATATCTACCCCTTTGGAACATTCATCCTCCAATGAGATTACTCTTACTAGGATAAGGGTGTAACATGCAATATTCAGATCAAGCACCCATAAGCAATTGCAAAACAACATGCCAACGTATAAATAAATACTAAGAAAGGATTAGTACCTTGATCTGGAATTTCTCCGTATTCGAAGAGATATGGATATCTCTTCTTCATATCCTCCTCAGCTTCCCAAGTAGCTTCCTCAACAAATTGGTTCCTCCAAAGAACTTTGACTGATGCTACCTCTTTTGTTCTCAACTTGCGAACTTGGCGATCTAGAATCTGAACAGGAATCTCCTCATAAGATAAGCTATCCTTGATCCCAATATCATCCGTTGGTATAATCAATGAAGTATCGTCCATGCACTTCTTCAACATGGAGACATGAAATACCACATGAACCGCTGCTAACTCTTGTGGTAGCACCAACTCATAAGCTACTTTGCCAATCCTCTTGGAGATTCTGTAAGGACCAACATACTGGGACTAAGCCTCTCCTTCTTACCAAACCTCATAACACCCTTTATGGGTGAAACCTTCAAATATACCCAATCATTTACTTCAAACTCTAACTCCCTTCCCTAACATTAATGTAGGATTTATGACGACTCTGTGCTATTTTCAACCTCTGTTGAATCACTTTCACCTTCTCCATAGCTTGATGAACTAAATCTGGTCCTATCAACCCATCTTCACCAACTTCAAACCATCCAATAGGAGATCTGCATCTTGTCCCATAAAGAGCTTCATATGGAGCCATTTGAATGCCAGAGTGGTAACTATTGTTGTAAGCAAATTCAATAAGGGGTAGGTGATCATCCCAATTACCTTTTTTGGCTCTTCAATAAAGTTCTCCGGATCCTCAGTAGTGCTCAAACCCGTGAAACTTGGAGGATTCATCATCAAGAACTCTCAGATCCTAGAAGTATCAGCCACTTGCTGTCTAGTTCCTCTTTGCTGCCCAACCTGGTTAGTCACAGCTTGGCTCAACATCCGGAGAGCCTCACGGAATTCAGAATTAGTGACTTCTCCTTGAGGTTGCACTTCAGGTGCATTTGGTAGCTCTTGTTCCTCAACATTACGCCTTGTAGGATGAGCTCTGACATCACTTCATGGGGCATGATTATCTGAAAACATGTGCAAGCACGAATTAAAGGGAAACTTTTTAGAGATCTAACTCTAACGCACGAAATGAGTGTGAAAGAAGTGAGAAATTTCCTAAGTGTTGTAGCCTCCTAATTATAGATGTGGCGCACTTCACACCGATAACTAGGACTCTACAAACACGACTTCATAGACTCCCTAGGACTCTCGAACTCTAGGCTCTGATACCAAGCTTAAAAGCTCTCTTGGAATCGATGTTCCCTTTCTTTCTCAAATGTGAAAACATTTTTCAACTTCTTGGGAATACTTAGTTCCCATATATTTATTTGAAGAAATCAACTTCAAAATTTACTGTTAAATCTTTCCTCAACTCAAGCTTAAGTCTTAAAATAAAGTTAAAACATTTGGAAAAGACTTTTGGAAAACTCTAAGAACTTCTCTTGACTTGATCTTAACTTTCCTTGAATTGGATTATGGATTTAAGGTTCATGATCTCATATTTATGGATGATTTCATGATGTTTATATGTACCCTAGAGTATTGGAATCAATTAGAAAATATAGGTATGTTGCTAAGGAACAAGTACTAAAAGGTGGGGAAAAAATAGGGAGAACTGGCGTCCTTGGCGCTCTGAGAGGCGCGGGGCACCAGCCCTCAAAACTCAGACCCTATGCTGGGGCACGCTGGAAGGAGTGGTTCCCCAAGGCATCTTACAATTTGAAATAACTAGGAAGAAGCTAATAATTGAAAATAGTCATTTTTGGAAAGAATGAAAATCTGGAAATTTTGTTAAGTTAGGAAACAAGTGAGTTTTTGGTCAACTACAAATGGCCATAAATTCTAGCTCGAGATGATTTAGGAGCACTTACAGATATGGTAGGAAATATCTTGGAATAATATTTCCAACGCCGCCGAGTTTACGCGATTCTGAGTTCGTATGAGTGAGATATGCCTATTGGAAGTTGGGCTATTCAAATAAGGAAATGCCCAATCCGGATTTTGGAAGGGTATTGTGGTCTTTTCCTTATCCAATTAATTAAATTTGTTTTAGTGAATCAATTAAGGGTCTAAACTGAACTTGTTCAGTTTAAGCTTTTGGAAAAGAGTTAGGGTTTTAGAGAAGAGAAATGAAGAGGAGAAAAGAGAAGGGGAAAGCAAGGAAATCGTCAAGTTCTTCAAGCTTAGGTCGTGGATTTCATCAGGGGTGATCCCTAGAAGGTGTGTGAGATCACATAGCATTGGTTTATTTCACCCACGCGCCAATCATGATTCAATTCAGCGAAATATGTTTGATTTGAAAGTAAATCCTTGAGTTCTTGATGAAATTCGTTTGAATTCTTGTGGGTTGTGTTGTTGAAGTTTCTTGCACTTTGATTCATGTTTCCAGGTGTAATTTCAGTTTTAATCTATCATATATTGAGAGTATAAATGATTCTAAACGTTTGGGGAAAGAACCATTGAAGTTTAGAGGGTTTAGAGATGAAAAACGAGCAAGAAAAGTCACCAAATACCTGGGGAAAGGGGTGGGGCGTCGCGCCAGCCAGTGTGCCCGAAAAAGTTCTCTGAGGTTTCACCCTTGGGGTGCCATGCCAGCCAGCGCTCCCTAGGACAGGGTCTGAGTTTTGAGGGCTGGCGCCCCGCGCCTCTCTGAGCGCCAGTGACGCCAGTTCTCCCAATTTCTTCCCCACCTTTTAGTACTTGTTCCTTAGCAATGTACCTATCTTTTCTAGTTGATTCCAACACTCTAGGGTACATATAAACATCATGAAATCATCCATAAACATGAGATCATGAACCTTGAATCCATAATCCAATTCAAGGAAAGTTAAGAGCAAGTCAAGAGAAGTTCTTAGAGTTTTCCAAAAGTCTTTTCCAAATGTTTTAACTTTCCTTTAAGACTTAAAGTTCAAGTTGATTAAAGATTTAAGAGTAAAGTTTGAAGTTCATTTATTCAAAGAATTATATGGGAACTAAGTATTCCCAAAAAGTTTAACAATGTTTTCACATTTGAGAAAGAAAGGGATCATCGATTCCAAGATAACTTTTAAGCTAAGTTTTGAGTAATTATCCCAAACCAAAAAAAGGGTTTTGTTTTTACAAACACATGAGCTAAGTATATTTTGGGAGTAGTATTGAGCACCGATATGGGGATGCGAGTTCATATTAACTCAAGTCCCCATTAACCATGTAGCCATCGTGGGTAGTAAAGGATTATACTTTTTAGATGACTCCTTAAGATGCTTTTAGCATAGACTAGTGGATCCACTTAGTAGTTCAGGTTCTATACCCTCGGCAAGGTATAGGATGGTCCTTGGCAGCGTGAGGTAAAATGTTGTATCACCACTTCGGCTCATAGTGGTGGTTGTCGGTTAGATAATCTCCCACAAAAACTATATTACTTTCTTATATGAGTAAAGTTGAGTTTGTTATTACATTTTCTTTAACGAACTAAGTTGTTTTACAAGTTTTATATATATTACATGTGTCTTATTACTTTATATTGAGCTAAGTTGTTCAGGAGTAGAGTAAAGTCAAGGTAAGTGTTCCTTTTAGATTATTTTCAAGCCTATATCTTGTTTTAGTATTCCAACTCACATACTCGTACAATCCATGTACTGATGACAGTTGGCATGCATCTTATTATGATGCAGACGCATGTAACCAGGATCAGCACGCAGCGGCTCGTTGATCCAGTTTGAGCACTCAGAGTAAGTTGGTGAGCCTCCTTGCTTTCCGGAGGACTCCGTTTACTTGCTTTCTAGTCTTTCAGATGTTAGGATGATCGGGTCCTGTCTCGACATCTCTCTTTGTTTTAGAGGCTTCATAGACAGTTAGTAGTCCAGTTGTCTTTACATTATCATTCATATGTTAAAGACTTGAGTTGCCATTTTGGCCAAGTTGAATATTGACTTTTAAACATTCTCATTTATTTTATTAAACCATTGAATAAATGCATTTGATCATTATATATATGCATATAGTCTTCCGCTGAGTAAGTAAGCCATCCCAAGGGTTCGCTTGGGGCCAGGAATGGTTCTCGAGTGCCAGCCACGTCCAGGGTATAGGCTCGGGGTGTGACAAAATTGGTTATACCCTCAATATATGATAGATTCAAACCGAAATTACACCCGGAAACATGAATCATATCACAAGAACTTCTCAACGACTCATCAATCAAGATTCAACGAAGCTTTCAACAATATTCATCAAGAGTTCAATTTCTAAACTTTCAAAGACTTAAATTCGCTGAATTAAATCGTAATTGGCTCGTCGGTGAACTAACCCAAGGCTATGTGATCTCACATACCTTGTAGGGATCACCCCCGACGAAATCCACGACCTAAGCTTGAAGAACTTGATGATTTCCTTGCTTTCCCCTTCTCTTTTCTCCTCTTCTTTTCTCTTCTCTAAAACCCTAACTCTTTTCCAAAAGCGTAAACTGAAAAATTTCAGTTTAGACCCTTAATTAATTCACTAAAATGAATTTAATTAATGGAATAAGGAAAAGACCAAAATACCCTTCAAAAATCCTGATTGGACATTTCCTTATTTGGGAAGCCCAACTTCCAATGGGCATATCTCACTCATACGAAGTCGGAATCGCACATACTTGGCGGCGTTGGAAAGAACATTCTAAGATATTTCCTACCATATCTGGAAGTGCTCCTAACTCATCTGGAGCTAGAAGTTATGGCCGTTTGAAATTGACCAAAAACTCATTTTGTTTCCTAATTTAACAAAATTTCCAGATTTTCATTCTTTACAAAAATGACTATTCCCAATTATTAGCTTCTTCCTAGTTATTTCAAATTGTGAGATGCTACACTACCAATGCTACTTTGGTTTTCTCTTTTGTGCTACTCCGTAAGAAATCTCTACATTTTCTATCCACCTCCTTAACCACACTTTGAGGAAGGATAAATACTGAAGCCCAATATTTTTTCAGTGCAAATAACATATATGTTATTTGAAAATCATAAGTACTATAAATCACAATAATTAGAAATTAAAAACATATTTAAATTTGGTAACTTTCAAAATTTAGCATATGTCACAGAAATTAAGACAGAGAGAGTAACATATATATTCTTTAAAATTATGTCAATAGTCCTATAAACCAGAATAATTAACATCTCAAAATATTTTAAATTTATGTAAAAATTTAATGAACTCTCTTAATTTCGTTTGTAACATTGAATCGAAACAAATAAAATAACATTTATTGAGCTTGTACTTGCATATGCTTAATATGGCAAGAGACAATTTTTGAACATGCCCATTATAGTTTAAAGGTAAATGATTTACATTTTTTCTATCCAAGTTATATCATCTAATTCTACTCTAGCTCTAAATGTACATGATTTACATTTTTTTAATTCTAGCACATCACTTCTTATTGAAGTAGAGGACATAAAATGCTACAAATATTACTAAAATTGTCCATATAATTCAAAAATGGAAAAATTATGAATGTGCCTACTCCAAATCAAATAATTTTTTTAAGAATATAATTAAAAATGTCTTATCTTTAAAGTGTAGTAATCTATTAAAGGAAAATTAGAAGATACTTGAATGGAGAAAATGTAACTCATGTACCTTTAAAATTGGAAAAAAAAATATTTTAAGGATTGTATATCTCTATGAAAAATACATAATAGGAAATTCAATTATATACTTAACTTAACCATGAAATAAAAACAAATATCATCACCTATAAAGTGCGCAAATTTCTTCACAAAGTTTCCCAAACCTATTATGTCAAACCATCTTCATTCCCCAAACACTTTTTTAATGACACAAATTAATACTATGCATCAAGAAAAGACTCAACAGAAGGTGATAATATCTAAAGCAAAACGCTTTGTAGCTTTCAAAAAGATATGGGCAAGTGTTGTCAAGGAAGCACACAAACTTTCTATTACAACAGGAGCACAAGTCGCTATTGACGCTTATTCCACGGGTGGCATTCTATATGTTTATGATTCCTCCAACAACTTTGACACAATAAATAAGTTCCTCAATTATGCGAAGGCTTCTGCAGTCAAAGGTTGGTCATTGATTTGATTGCCTTTAGGAAAGGATTTATCTATTTCTTTTTATCTTATTTAATATTAGTTATGAAAAATTATCACCCAGTTTATGAGTGATCATTTCTCTTAACTAATACTAAATAAGATAAAATAAATAGATAAATCCTTCTCTGAAGGCAATCAAATTAATGACCCCATTTGACTGCAGAAGCCTTCGCATCATTGAGGAACTTATTTATTGCATCAAAGCTGTTGGAGGAATCATAAACATATGGTATGCCACCCTGGGAATAAGCGACTATAGCAACATGTGCTCATGTTCTAATAGAATGTTCGTGTGCTTCCTTGACAACTCTTGCACATAGATTTTTGAAAGCTACAAAGCGTTTTGCTTTAGTTATTATCACCTTCTGTTGAGTCTTCTGTCGGTGCATAATTTTAATTTGTGCCATTACAAAAGTGTTTGGTGAATGAATATGGCTTTGACAGAATAGGTTTGAGAAACTTTGTCATGAAATTTGTGCACTTTATAGGTGACGATATTTTTTTTATTTCGTGGTTAAGTTAAGTATATAAATGAATTTCTTATTATGTTTTTTTCTTAGAGATTTACAATCCTTAAAATATATTTTGACTCCAATTTTAAAGGTACATGAGTTACGTTTTTTCCATTTAAGTTACGTTTTTTAATTTTTTTTCCCATTTTAAAGGTACATGAGTTACAATTTTTCCATTCAAGTATCTACTAATTTTAATTTAATATATTACTCCGCTTTAAAGATAGGATATTTTTAATTATATTCTTAAAACTTTATTTAATTTAGAGTTGGCACATTCCTAATTTTTCCATTTTTGAATTATACGGACAATTTTAGTAATATTTGTAGAATTTAACGTCCTCTACTTCAATATGAAGTGATGTGCTAGAATGGAAAAATGTAAATCATGTACATTTAGAACTAGAGAAAAATTAGATGATATAACTTGGATGAAAAAAAACGTAAATCATTTACCTTTAAATGGTGTGTGTTGGTTTGGAAGGGAAAACATTAGCATTTTCAAATTCAACCGAGGCACAAAGAGGGAAATACATTTTCCCCCATTTTATTGTGTATTAATATTAGCACATGCATCTAGCGTCTTGGACCACCCAAAATTTTTTTTTGAAAAAACTTTATGAGTGTGTGATCCCACCGTTTATTTTTCCAATTTTTTTTGTGGGTGACCGTGACGACCTTATTAATGGTGTGGCTTGGTTCGGAGTGGAAAATGTCTGTATTTCAAGTTCAAACGAGGCCCAAAACGGGAAATACTAAATTTGTCATTTTAACTATGCTATAGTCCATGGATTTTGGGTTATATGTGATCCTGACGTGGTTTCGTACAAATTGTTGATGGGTGTCCGTGACCACCTTATTAATGGTGTGGGTTGGTCCAGAGGGGTAAACTTCTATATTTTCCAGTTCAAACAAATCCTAGAACGGAAAATATCAAATTCCTATTTTTTTGGCAATAAACTATGAATATATATTACCACAAACAAAACAAACTTCATTTATTTAGGGCTTGACTCATCGAATATCCTCCATCAAATGTCAAAGTGTATCTATCTTGTTGATACCAATTTTCCGTACCTAGTTTCAGTTTATTTATGGCCTTTTAGTACCAGTTACTATCATTTGGTGGTGTAGGTACCCATAAATATTCATCATTTGTTAGATAGATTCCATCTACCCACTTAACCCGAAGAGCTTCTTTCTGAGTTATGAGTACCCAAATTAGTTTCCCCACTACAACATAGTTCTATATCTTGCAAATTTTTATATTCAGACCCCCCCCCCCCATTTTCTTAGTTTGACAGACTCTATTTCATGCTACCAATGCTACTTTGCTTTTCTCTTTTGTGCTACTCCGTAAGAAATCTCTACATTTTCTGTCCACCTCCTTAACCACACTTTGAGGAAGGATAAATACTGCAGCCCAATATTTGTGCACTGCAAATAACATATATGTTATTTCAAAATCATGAGTACTATAAATCACAATAATCAACAATTAAAAACATATTAAAATTTGGTGACTTTCAAAATTTAGCATATGTCACAAAAATTAAGACATCGAGAGTAACATATATATTCTTTAAAACTATGTCCATAGTCCTATAGATTAGAATAATTAACAACTCAAAATATTTTAAAGTTGTGTAAAAATTTAATGAATTCTCCTAGTTTCGTTTGTAACATAAATATCGAAACAAATAAAATAACATATATTGAGCTTGTACTTGCATATGCATAATATGGAAAAAGATGAATTCTGAACAAGTCCATTATAGTTTAAAGGTAAATGATTTACGTTTTTTCTATCCAAGTTATATCATCTAATTTTACTCCATCTCTAAATGTACGTGATTTACATTTTTCAATTCTAGCACATCACTTCTTATTGAAGTAGAGGACATAAAATCCTACAAATATTACTAAAATTGTCCATATAATTCAAAAATGGAAAAATTATGAATGTGCCTACTCCTAATCAAATAAAGTTTTTAAGAATATAATTAAAAATTCTTATCTTTAAAGTAGAGTAATCTATTAAAGGAAAATTAGAAGATATTTGAATGGAAAAAATGTAATTCATGTACCTTTAAAATTGGAAAAAAATTAAAAAAATGTAACTTTAGTGGAAAAAACGTAACTCATGTACCTTTAAAATTGGAGTCAAAATATATTTAAAGATTGTAAATCTCCAAGAAAAATACATAATAGGAAATTCATTTATATACTTAACTTGACCACGAAATAAAAACAAATATCATAAAGTGCGTAAATTTCTTCACAAAGTTTCTGTCACGACCCAATCCACCGTGCCATGTGGGCACCCACTCTAACACCTAAGTAGGAGAACCCTCATAACTCAATAGTTAAACATGCTATTTTTTTAAGGGAACAGAGATAATTACAATAATATAATTTTACAAATAATATCTTTAGACACACTTTTAGTTAGACTTGTAAAGTAATTTATACAACTCCCAAGGATCTAGTCTAAATAGGTACAAGAGCTTCTAAGAGTACATCTGGACAAGATAAATAAAAGATGCAGCTCCCACCATGCGGAAGGAAGGATAGAAGCTGCTGGAGAAATTCTTCGCCTTCACCTAAGGAAACATCACCAACATGCATCCAGACTATGTCAGAAAGACATAGAAAGAGTAGTATCAGTACAAAAACACGCGTACTGGTAGGCATCATCGATCAACCCGACACCCACCACATAACATAAGAAACTAACTAGTAAAATCATGAAATAAACCACTCGTTCTCCACCTTTACCCTTTCTTAAAATACCTCCCAATTACACTAGCACTCTAACTACTAACCACCTTCCAGTCAACCTACTTACTAGGTACCTGATCATAGCCTAACCATTCTAACACGTAGAGGAATCCCCCAAATACAACCACCAACATTTCAACTAACCGTTCGCGTCATACCCCTACTTCCTCGTCATATTACCCAACCATAGTCACAAATACATTACATCAAGCTCCCTTAACACTAAACCTAATCTCTTTCTGTCACACCCCGAGCCTACACCTCGGACGTGGCCAGCACTTGGGGCCAGAACCCTTGGCCTGACTTACTTACTCAGCGGAAGACTCTATGCATATTTGTAATGATCACTAGCACTATACTAACTTGAATAATAAAATACTGAGAATGCTTAAAAAGTCAAACATTCAACTTGGGCAAAATGGAAACACAAGTCTTAACATATGAAATGAAAATGTAAAGACAACTGAACTACTAACTGTCTGACTGTCTATAAAGCCTCTAAAACAAAGAGGGATGTCGGGACAAGACCCTCGATCATACTAAAATCAAAGTAAAAGGAGTCCTCCAAAATGAATGGAGGCTCACCAACTGACTCTGAGTGCTTAACTAGATCAACGAGGCGCTGGATGCTGATCCTTGTTACCTACGTCTGCATCATAATAAGATGCAGGCCAACTGGCATCAGTACAATAAATGTACGAGTATGCGAGTTGGAATGTCAAACATAACATAGGCTTGAAAAGAATCTGAAAGGAACATTTACCTTGGCTTTACTCAACTCCTGAATAGCTTAACTCAATATTAAGCAATAAACATATGTAATACATAGAAAGCTTGTAAAACAATAGAAAATAACTTAGTTCGTTAAAGAAAAATTCAATAAAAAACTCAACTTTACTCATATAATAAAGTAATATAGTTTCTATGGGAGTTTCTCTAACCGACAACCACCACTATGAGCCTAAGTGGTGATACAATGTCTTGCCGACGTTGCCAGAACTGTCCTATACTTTGCCTTCATATAGAACGCTTAACTAAGTGGATCCACTAGTCTATGCTAAAAGCATCTTAAGAAGTCATCCAAAAAGTATGATCCTTTTCTACCCATGATGGCTACATGGTTTATGGAGACTTGAGTTAATATGAACTCGCATCCCCATATTGGTGCTCAATACTACTCCCAAAGTATACTTAAAACAACTTCTTTCTTTGGTTTGATATAATTACTCAAAACTTAGCTTAAAAACTCTCTTGGAATCGGTGTTCCCTTCCTTGCTCAAATGTGAAAACATTTTTAAACTCTTGGGAATATTTAGTTCCCTGATAACTTTTTGAGAAATGAACTCAACTCTTTACTTTTTGCTTAACTTAAAACTTAAGTCTTAAAACAAAGTTAAAATGTTTGTGAAAGACTTTAGAAAAACTTTATCAACTTCTCTTGACTTGCTTTTTAACTTCTAAACTTGACTTATACTTCTCTTGACTTTGATCATAACTTCCCTTGAATTGTATTATTGATTCAAGGTTCATGATCTCATGTTTATGGATTATTTCATGATGTTTAGATGTACCTTTGAGTGTTGGAGTGAACAAGAAAATATAGGTACATTTCTAAGGAACAAGTAAGAAAAGGTGGGGAACGAATGGGAAGAACAGGCGTCCCTGACGCTCTGATAGGCGCGGGGCGCCAGCCCTCAAAGTTCAGAAACAGTCCTGGGGCTTGCCGGCTGGAGTGGCGCCCCAAGGGTGAAAGATCAGAAACACTTTTGAGGCACGCTGGCTGGCGCGACGCCCCACCCCTGTCCCCAGGTGCTCTCGACTTTTCTTGCTCATTTTTCAACGCTAAACCCTCTAAACTTCAATGGTTCCTTCCCCAAACACTTAGAATCACTTATACCCTCAATATATGATAGATCAAACTGAAATTTCACCCGGAAACATGAATCAAATCGCAAGAAACTCCAACAACACAACCCACAAGAAATTCAAACGAAACTTTCAACAATGTTCATAAAGAACTCAATTGCTAAACTTTCAAAGACTTAAATTTGCTGAATTGAATCATGGTTGGCGCATGGGTGAACTAACCCAACGCTATGTGAACTCAAATACCTAGTAGGGATCACCCCTTGACGAAATCCACAAGTTAAACTCGACAATCTTGACGAATCTTTATTTCTCTTTTCCTTTCTCCTCTTTTCTCTTTTCTCCAAGCCCCAGCGTGAAACTTCAACTTTTCTAAACTGACTAAAAATCTGATTTTACTCCAATTAACTCGTAAAAACGAATTAGAATAATTAGGTAAGGAAAAGACTAAACTATCCTTCAAAAATCCGGATTAGACTTTCCTTATTCAAACAGCCCAACTTCCAAAGGGCATTACTCACTCATACAAACTCGGAATCGCGCAAACTCAGCGAAGTTGGAAAGGTTATTCCAAGAGCTTTCCAACCATATCTGGAACCTAAGTCATCCTGAGCTAGGAGTTATGGCCATTTGAAGTTGACCAAAAACTCAACTAACATACTTCACAATTTTCCAGATTTTCATATACTTTCCAAAAATGATTCTTTCCCCAACTTTTAACTCTTTCCTAGTTATTTCAATTTGCGAGATGTGACAATATCTCCCCCTTGGGAACATTCGTCCTCGAATGAGATTACTCTTACTAAGCTAAGGGTGAAACATCTAACATTCAACTCAAACACCCACAAGCAAAGCAAACACAACATGCCAATTTATAAATAAAATGCCAAGAAAAGGATAAGTACCTTGATATGGAACTTCTCCGGATTCGAAGAGATGTGGATATCTCTTCCTCATATCCTCCTCAGCTTCCGAAGTAGCTTCATCAACAAATTGGTTCCTCCAAAGGATTTTGACTGATGCTACTTCCTTAGTCCTCAACTTGCGAAATTGGTGATCTAGAATCTGAACAAGAATCTCCTCATAAGATAAGCTATCCTTGATCCCAATATCTCCAGTTGGTATGATTAATTAAGGATCGCCTATGCATTTCTTCAACATGGAGACGTGAAATACCGGATGAATCGCTGTGAACTCTTATGGTAGCTCCAACTCATAAGCTACTTTGCCAATCCTCGTGGCTATTCGATAAGGTCCAATATACCGGGGAATAAGTTTCCCCTTCTTACCAAATCTCATAACGCCCTTCATGGGTGAAACTTTTAAATACACCCAATCATCAACTTCAAACTCTAACTCTCTTCTCCTAACATCAGTGTAGGATTTCTGATGACTCTGCGCTGTTCTCAATCTCTCTTGAATAACTTTCACTTTCTCCATAGCTTAATGAACTAAGTCTGGTCCTATCAACCCTGCTTTACCAACTTCAAACCATCCAATAGGAGATTTGCATCTTCTCCCATAAAGAGCCTCATATGGAGCCATTTGGATGCTAGCATGGTAACTATTGTTGTAAGTAAACTCAATGACAGGTAGGTGATCATCCCAATTACCCTTGAAATCAATCACACAATCCATCTTGATACCTCAAAACACTATCTCCCCCTTGTTCAAAAGCCATCACTTTTTGCTTATGAACACTTGCCTTTAATTCAAGCAATAAAGGATCTTGGTCTTTCTTATCTTTTACTTCTGACACTAATGATGATTCAGACCCATTCTATCACGCCTCGAAATATAGGCTTAACTGGTACTAGATACACTAATACATCGAGTTACCCATTGAAACATACTAACTAAACCAAACTTGTGAGGCAAAAATATTGGGCAGCACAACCTCTTAAAAAGTGAAGCCTGGACCTACAGGTCATGACCTGAAAGAGAATAACCATACAAACAATGGTAGACAAACCAAAAAAATAAAGATGTACTATCTAGCCGACGAGGCCACAACTGAAAACATACCTACTTACACAAAAAAAAGAAAACGCAGAATATTGTGTCCACAATAGCCTCTATGAGTGACATAAGCACTGTCGGGACAAGGCCCCGACTATACCCAAACTGTAAAAAAAAAGTAAACATCCTCTGATAGCCCCAGGATAAGATGGAGCTTACCAACTCACAGTTGAACATGAATCCTAGCGGGTGGGTCGATCAGAGTCCCTGCCTGTACCTGCTCGCACAAAACAAAAAGCAGCGTCCCCAGGCAAAGGGAGTACCAATAAAAATTTACTCGTATGTAAAGAAAAAAGTAAAATCGTAAACATTTACTGAAAAGGGTAATAGAGATACCACCTGAACTGAAACCCAAATAATCTCTATGGCTGACCTTCAGACCCCCCCACCCACGACTACTTAAATATGCATGGTATGCTCGTATAATCGTATGTCATGAATACATATATATATATATATATAGATGCAAATTCATGACATACCCAACCAAATACTAGCAATGGTGGTGCTTTCCGGTAGCGAACCGGCATCATATTCGCCAACTTGTGGCCATCTGTGTCTCATACGTATAAATATAGGAAACAGACCCCATACCTCCCGATTATAACTCGGGAGTAGAATGCATAGCATGTCATGTCATGGATTTATAACACCTATGAGTTACTGTTGTCATGTTGCCAATCTTGGCCCATTTGTAGTCTTGTTCTCATAACCCCATAATAACTTTCGTATAACATATAAAAATATCATGGAACTTGATATGTTATTCCAAATAAGCTTGAAAAGTTAACTCGAATTTTATAAGGATAACCTAACCTTGTTGATATTCATAACAAGTTTAAGGTGACTTACTTAGTTCCTAACTTGGTTCCTAGATAATTTATAAAAGAAATATTTCAAAAACCAAGTGTTCTAATAGTTTACATTTAAATTATATTTGAGAGTTTTGAAGGTCGTGAGCTACTTTAAAGTTTTTCTTTAATAATAACCTTAGTGGAGAAAGAGGGCTAGTCACAATTAGTAAGGGTCTCGCGTGACATTTTAATTCACATCACCCAAGGAAGAATATGAGTTCATACGTGCAGATATATAATCAAGGAAACTGATAAAATGACGTGTAGATGTCGAACACTCTATTTATCCGAACGAGTGAAATATCACAATAACAGAATCATGAAAATAATTCAGATGTGATCCCAATGCCTTTCACTGAAGGTCTTTCTAGCAAGAGAATAGAAAAATATCACATTCGGCGTTTTAGGAATTTCCCAGAAGTGGTGCTAAAATGAGGGACGTAGCTTCGCCTTAACATACCTTTTCAATGAACGCTAGAATGGCCGTAGCTTCTTCACGAAAGTTGTTACTTACGTCCTAAACTACGCAAACACTATATATACACAGCTGGTACACACCTTAGTTAACCAAGTGTAAACCTTGAAGAAACTCCAATAACTACAAATTTATATCTTCAAAAACTTGCTCCAAACGTAGCTTCATCATGAAAGTACTCTATAGGAACCTTCTCTTAAGATTTATTTCTGGTTTGGAAGTAAAATGAAATGTTTTCATGGCTTAAAACGTTGAGTAAGCCGACATACCACATTTTTAACCCGACCCGGATCCGACCCGGATTCTGCCCCGGCAGTCCGTAGTAAAACCCTCATAACTTTTTACTCCGATGTCGGTTGGATACGGGGTTTTGTGCGATGAAAACTAGACTCGTAGGCCTTTGATTTAATGGGTGATAGGACTTCTAACTCTTTGTATATTGGTATAAAACATCCAAGACATTTGACCCAAGGTTAAGAAAATATTATTAGAGAAACTTCGATAACTTTTGCCGACTTTAGTTTCACTAATTTTCTTGACTTCCAAACTTAACATATGACCCTTGTGCTATTATAATACCTAATAACACACTATTCTTATCATGTTTTACACTCATAGGCTTATCCAAAAGTTATGGGACAAGTTAAACCTTTCAAACGAGCGAAGTTCTACCTGAGCCATTTCTTTTCTCATGAACTTTGTTTGAGGGGTTCCTTTGACCTAAAACTTTAGTTTAGTTCCTTGATATTGCCACCTACTTGAAATATTAATATCCAATGTACGATACAAAGTCATATACACTTCATATAACCATGCCATACTAAGCCACATATATTATGCACGATTAGAGAAAAACTACGGGATCTTACATTCTCCCCCCCTTATAAACATTCGCCCGTGAATGGATCTAAACAATTCCTTGGTTGTATTTTTTTTCTCAAAGTACTTTATTTGCGAATCTATATTTGTTACAGTCGCAAACCTGAAGTCAAATTCTGAAAATTTTAACTACTAATCTTTGCATAGCTATCTCGTAAGAAGACATATAAATTTCACCTTCAAGCTACTTAAAATATAACTAAGTCGTTGTGAAGAAATAATTGCCAATAATCGAAATGTGACTCACCTTAAGTCGTAAACAGTTGGGGGTACTCCTTCCTCATTTCCTCTTCCGCTTCCCAAGTCATTTCCTCGACGTTATTGTTTCTCCATAACACTTTCACAGAAGCTACATCTTTATTTCGAAGCTTTCTTACTTGCCGATCTAAAATCTCTATTGGTACCTCTGCATAAGATAAATCCTCAGCGATACAAATATTTTCAATAGGTATAATACGTGAAGGCTCTCCAATGCACTTCCGCAACATAGAAACATGAAATACAGGATGAACTGCTTCCAATTCTGAAGGCAAATC
>JAJOOS010015732.1:0-11983 GCA_029582725.1 Solanum chiquidenum
GCATTTTATACATTTGCGTTTTTGTATAAAGTGAGAGAGGCGAGTGAGAGAGCGAGATCTGGGAGAGTGGCAAGCGAGATCTGGGAGAGGGGAGAGAGAGGAACGAAAATATATGTATATATACAATTTTCTCTCGCTTTATACAAACACAAACGCATTTTATACAATTTGCGTTTTTTGTATAAAGTGAGAGAGGCGAGTGAGAGAGCGAGATCTGGAAGAGGGGAGAGAGGGGAACGAAAATATATGTATATATACAATTTTCTCTCACTTTATACAAACACAAACACACTTTATACACTTGCATTTGTATAAAAAATGAGAGAGGCGAGGGAGAGAACGAGAGTTGCGAGCGAGATTCACCACGAGAGAGGTAAAATAGCAACAATTTGTTATGGTGTACAATTAAATCAAACTATATTTATAGCATTTAATTTGAATTAATAGTTTGTTATTATATACAATTTTTCCATTTTAAAATGATCTAATTTCGTTCTTTTGCTAATTGGACAGAATCTCAATCTACAAATTTGGGTAAATTTAATAAATGATCATATAATTATAAAAAAAATCACTAAAGTTGTATACTTATATTTTTTAGAAGAAAAAAATAAAGCTTTTACTATGCTGACAAAAAAAATTCACAATTATCGGAAAACTTCGACATTTTGACAAGTGAATTTTATATTTTATTTTTTAATTTTCAACCTAATATATATAGATCCCCATATATAACTTTAATGGTTATTATACCATTTTTGAAAGTGATATGTCCAACAATTATTTAAAATTTTGAAGCATGGTGCAGTTGGTAGAGAAAATGAAAAAAACATGTTTTCTTTTTTAATTATGCATTAAATAGTAATGTTTTATTCTTTTAAATTTGTTGAAAGTTAACACTATTAATTTTCGATGGAATGATCTGGGAGACCCTTATACTTGGCTCATATTGTCAACTGAACCCTTCTACTCACGATATTGTCAACTGAACACTTAAACTCAATGAAACACAATCTTCTGAATCCTTTTGACTTCACGTGCACTTTAAACACACAATGAAAATGACATGTCATGATCCACATCAGACTTTTAGTAACGCGTCACTTATTTTTACTTTATTTTAAGAAATTTAATTTTTTTTTCTTTTCACTTATTTAAAATTTATATTATTTTTCTTTTTCACTCCGTTTCTTCCTCACACTAACTTTATCATTAACCATCTCCTTCCATTTTTTTTTACCAAAGACACCATTGCCATCTTACATCCTTATTCCTTACTAGTTATTACTACCATAAATAACTAAAAAATATCATTGTTCTCCAAGTTTTCATCGTTCATAATTTTTCGCCATATTTTTTTTTTCAAGGTCTTCATCCACCACTTGAACCATTGTGAATTTGTTTCCTCCATTAATGCTAATGAACCACACTAAAATATCTTAATATGTTCTAATTATATACATGTACCACTTAATTTTACAAAGACATACCATAATCATTCTTCACTCCCCAAAATAATTAGATCTCTATCACCTAGCCGCCTGTAAATTACCCCTCCCCATTCCCCCAATAGTTTCTCTTCATATATCTTTATCTCACAAAAACTGAAATAACTATTTCTGAAAAAGAATTTCTGACATACTTTTTGCAAACATATTAAAGATAATAAAAATGGGAAAAGGGAGCAAGAAAGTAAAATGGGGACTAGGTGGGGGTGGGGAGAACGACAGTGATATTGGGTAGAAAAGAAAGAAAATGGGGAAAAGAAGATTTGTCTTTTTATTCATTTTTTTTTTCTTTTAATTAATTTAGCCTCAAATTTTACTTTTAACGCATGAGATCACACGTTCGTTCCATCTCGACTATTAAGTTGCCACATAGGAATGGTCACGTTTAGAGGGGTTTAAAATATTGTGTTTCATTGAGTTTAAATGTTCAATTATTAAAGTCATGAGTAGAAGGGTCTAGTTGACAATCCGAGCCAAGTATAAGAGTCTCCCAGGTCATTCCACCTTAATTTTCATTAAAAACTTTTCAAACTCGATCGATTTGATTATATGGAAACAATGAATAATAAGACTTAACTATAAACATTAAGAAAATCTTATCAAATTCTAAAATATGCAAACACAAATTATACATCACAAAATAGGGTTGTCCAAAATTAAATTGAAATCGATAATTCAAATCGAAAAAAATTATTGGTTTATCAGTATTGGGCTATTGATTTAGCGGTTTCGATACCAGTTTTAATTTTTTTTGTTATCGGGTTAACGGTTCTTAACGGTTTGATGTTTTTTTTAACGGTTTAACCGATAACCCGATAGTAAATTAAATAATTATATTTATATCATTTTGTATATAAAGTCCTTGACTTAGAGTTTGGTTTCCTACTTTTATTTTTTGATGTCTCAAACACCTTGTTATTCTACAATGAGAAAAAAATAAAGTCACCACTAAAGTTATCCCGAATTTTCAAAAAGACACATTAACTTTGCAACCGTTCTATTATCCACTAAACAATTTTGAACAAATATAAATTATATCATTTTTCGATCAGCCTCAGATTTTAAGAAGCAAGTGTGTTCACACACCAATCATTACATGATACGTGTTAATTTGATTAAAATGTAATTTTTTTATTTTAAGTTTTTTCTTTTTCTTTTTTTTTCTTTTTCTCTCTCTTACTTTTTGACTTATTTTAAATTTGATTTCATCTTAAATTTCACTTTATCTTTCACCTCTCAATTTCAAGTGATCCATCCCTCAATTTTCTTTCTTTTTCTTCACCTCCCACCCTCACCCCACCCCCACGTCAAGTTGAACCTCACTACTATTTTTTTCTTCTTCTTCTCCAGTCAAATTCTTTATAGAATTCATATTAATTTTTAGACTTTATTGAATTATTGATAAAAAAATTAATTATTTTTCTAAGAAAATTTAATATTTTGAAGGTATCATCAACTACTCCTTTTCATATAAACTTCAAAATTAGAAATGATAATTTTAAAAGAATCAATGAATTTCCTGAAATTTGAAAGAATTTAATTGAAATCGGATAAAAAAAACTATATGATACTTTCTAATCATCTTTAAATCTAATGGGTTTATCAAATTGTTCAAAATGTAAGAAAATATTTAGATAAAATTTTAAAGTTAAAGAGAGTAAAACAAATAGTAGTAAAAAAAATGAAGGTGAAGTTATGATAAAAATGGTGACATTGAAAGTGAGAAGCTTCAATGGAGATGACAATGAATTTTTGAAGAAGAAAGAAAGAGAAAAAATAAAATAAGAAAATATATTTTATAATAAAATACTTGTAAAAATAAAATTATATTAGTTATTTTAAGTTGCTCACTCTCTTTGAGAGAGTGCACACCACTCTATATGTCAGGTGGATGAAAAATGATATAATAAGGTGTTTTTTTGAAAATTCGGGACAACTTCAATGGTGACTTTATGTCTTTTCTCTTCTACAATATAAAAGTGTTTGATTTTGAGCAAGATGTAACTTGTGAACTCATATGCATGGTTCATTTAGTTTGTCACCTTGTTTCTAAGTGATTTTAAATTTTTTTGTGTTAAATTTTAACGGTAAAACCAATAACGATAAAAAACCGATAAACCAACTGATAAGTCAATATCTTAATGGTTCTATAACGGTTTAGCATCTCTACAAATCAATAACCAATAAATCAAACCGATAAACTTCATAAATGAACCGAACCGACCGATACACATCCCTATCACAAAGCTTCACCATAATTTCATTAAAAGGGTAACAAATCTACAAAAAATGTTCTTTTATATGTAAGTTTCCGACTTCCCGCTATTTTTTTATTTTATTTTATTATTATTATTATTATTATTTCGGTCAAATCTAACAGCCATTTTCACCAAATATTTTACGGAAACCAAAAATGTTACTCCCTCTGTCTCAATTTATGTGACTTACTTTCCTTTTTAATCAGTTCCAAAAAGAATGACACATTTCTATATTAAGTAACAATTTAACTATAAAATGTCTATTTTACCCTTAATGAAATGATTTACAGCCACATAAATTTCTATTATTCATTTTGGATCACAAGTTTTAAAAGTCTTCCTTTCTTTCTTAAACTCAGTGCCGAGTCAAACTACCTCACATAAAATGAGACGGAGGAAGTACTAATTTTTAATAAACATAAAAGACTAAAACTATGAACTCGATACTTGAGGGATTGTTTTGAATCCATCTTTAAATATAAGGGATCATTTATGTAATTTTCTCTCGTTGGCGCAATTGACATTATTTTCCATGATGTACCGATCCAATTATCATCCAAATACAGTGAAAAGGACACTACGTGATTAAGAAGTACCCTAAACTCACTCTAATTAAACTGTATCTTCACAAAAGCAAAAACTATTACACCCTCACTTTTAGAGTGAAATCGTTTAAGTTTGATCAGAAATTTGCGCATGAAATCTTTAGTTTTTTTGAAATGAAATTTATGTATTTGTAAATTACGTAAAAATACTATTAATCACACTAGTTGGGGCAATTCAAAATAATTAAAATATATATATAAAATTTACGGTCAAAGATAGATTTGTTTGAATCTCGAAATTTGAAAAGTGTCACATAAATTAAAACGGAAGAAGTATGTATTATTAGATGACAAATGAACGTGTTAGATTAATTTAAATTGATATAAATGAATTTAGTTAATTATTGAATGGATTACTGATCACTTTGAGGGTGTGTTTGGTACGAAAGAAAATGCTTTCCTGGAAAACAAGTACATCTTTGACTTATTTTCTCATGTTTGGTTGGTGAGTAGAAAATATTTTTCAAAAAAGTTTTTTTAGTGTTTCATTTATGAATAATTTTTTTTTTTGAGAAAATATCTTTTATTTTACTAGAGATTAGAAAATAAATTTTGAATTGAAATTGAAAATATTTTTTAAAAAATAAACTTAATTTCTTTTTTGGGGTGGGGTGGTGGGGGTGGGGCTGGCGCGAAACTTGGGGGGCACGTAGGAGTGGGGTGAAAAAAAATAAAAAAATGAAATTGAAATTGAAAATATTTTAAAAAAAACATATTTTCATTTTTTTTTGGAGGAACAGTGGGTGGGGTGAAAATAAAAATTAGAAATGGATTTTTTTTTTAAAACAAACTTCAAATTATTATTTTTGGAGGGGATGGTATGGCGCTGGCCGAGGGGGGGTTGATTTTTTTTTTTTTTTTAAATAAGCTTCTAATTTATTTTTTAAACCAAAAAAATTGATTTTTTCAAAAAAAATAATAATTGTAATTTGAAGTTGGAGAAAAGTCTTGGAAAATGTTTTCCTTAATTTTTGAAGGAAAGTCATTTTCCTTAAATTTTAAAAAAATAATCGATTTGAAAAACATTTTTCAAAACATTTAACTCCGTCAAACATGAAAAAATTGAAAACTATTTTCCGTCATACCAAATACACCCTGAATGATTGAGCTGAGTTAAAATGATCTAAATAATACTATAAAAATTATGATTAGAGATAGTATCTTAACCTTTTATCATAATTCTCCGTCTTCTGCAATCCGATCTAAATTGAATTTGTCACATATGATCATTCCAATTTGCAACAAACTTGTTACTGTACGAAAATCGTCTTGTTTGATCAAACCACACAATAGTTAAGTAAAGCAAAAATCCAAAGAAGTAAAGAAACCAACAGCCCAATTTGCCATGGGCAATTAAATCAGGGGGCATACAAAAAATATATAAAGTTCCGTACAATAATTGAACAATAGTCCCTCTAGTTTATTGTCATTTTTCGTCTACGTGGCAACTAGCAAAGTCACTACAGTCACGCTTTTTACATGACACGTGTAGAAGCTTCCAATTTACCTTCCAAAAAGCTCACTCCGTCGCCGGCTCCACCGTTCTTGCTGTACCCTCTCACGTGCTAACACCACACGTGTCAATCACTCAACGTTTCTCTATGTCAACGCCGTCTGCGAATTTAACGGTGCTTGTACACATATATAAGCACTGCCACACCCTTCTACTTTTTCAAAGTTTCTCACTCAAATAAATATAAAGTGTTCAAAAAAAAAGAGAGTAGTTGTTTCAGTATGAAAACTGTCCTTTTCCGAACTGGTTCCGGCTCAATTCCGGCGGTTGTTCCCGGTTCTCCGAGAGTAGTCTCTGTTCCCGCTCGTGAATCCATCTGTAAAGTGTTTAACGGAGAGAAGAAGAAGAAAGGATGTTCTTCTCCTATGATCTCTCTGAATTCGGAAGTCAATCGTCGCGGTATACGCCGGGTTTCATCTGAATCCGACGTGATTCGGTCGGGTTTTGAAGGTTCGAGTGTAACTAGAAAGTTGAATAAGATTGGATCGAGGTCATTATCGTCAATAATACCGGAGGAGGATTGCGGTTCTGAACAGAATGAGTTGGAGGTTTTGCGAAGTATTGGATCACTGAGTTTGACGGAAGATCAACGGAGTTACGCCGGAGACTTGCATAGGAACAGTATTCCTGTCGATGAGCCTGTATTTCCCGGCGGTGGAATCGGCTCCACCAAAAACAGAAAATTTGGCGGCAACGGTGGCGGTAGAGATGAGTTCGATGCAGATAGTTTAACCGGCGGAAACTCAGATCCAAGAAAAATTGGAGCATATTATAAGGAAATGCTGAATTCAGATCCTATGAATTCTCTTCTTCTTAGAAACTACGGAAACTATTTGCATGAGGTAAGTAGTGTAATTTAATTTTTTTTTCTATATTTGTTGAAAGTTGTAATATAAGAAGATTTTGTATTGATTTGTTAATTTACATAATTGAAGGTGGAGAGAGATTTTGTGAAGGCTGAAGAATGCTACGGAAGAGCTATACTGGCAAGTCCCGGGGACGGAGAAGTGCTTTCTCTGTATGGCAAATTAGTTTGGGAGACGCAGCGAGACGCAAACAGAGCCAAATCTTACTTTGATCAAGCTGTTCACGCTTCTCCTAATGACTGGTAAATAATTTTTTCATAGATCAAAGACGGATCTAAGATATAGAATTTGATAACATTACTGATTGAAATGAAACTATTTGTTGTGATAACAGCACTGTGTTGGGATCGTATGCACACTTCATGTGGGAAGCAGAAGCAGAAGAAGGCGAAGACGAAGACGAAGAAGAAGAAAGAGAAACAATAGCTGCCGGAGCATCAACGGTTGCAGCTTACTAGCTTTGCAGAAAACAGATGGAACAAAAATGTACTACAGAAGCTAGCTAGTATTATAGATGAGAGCTAATTGTAGAATGTGTAAAAAGAAGTTAATAAAAGAGGAAGTATGTATAACTTAAATTAACTAAATCCATGTTTTAATTGAAAATGAAGAGAGAAGTCTGTAGAAGAGTGTGAAAAGAGAAGAAATTAATTATGAGTGTGTCTACAGTTTGAAGTTTTGTTGTACATGTATTATTAACTACTATTAGTGCTCTTGTAAGTCTGATTTAGCACCGGAATGAGATCTTCATGTTTTTTTCTTTTGAATTACTAGATCATATCATTGGGTTGGAGTCATGATCGAACATGTCATTTATTAACTAACTTAAGAGAAACTTTTGTGACATGATGGATTAAGTAAAGAAAAACTATAACCAGAATTAATATGCCAGTCAGTTGAAGGTAGAACTATAAATTCAATTCGACATAGGGAAGAATACATATAATATTTCATTTCTTGAAAATGCAGGAGTTCTTCCTCACACAAATGGTTAAAATTAGTATTATTCATATATAAGTAAAGAAATTACTACCTCAAGTTATAAAATCTGTCAAGTTTTCGATGATTAATGAAGAACTATATATCTTGAATAATTAAGTAATCATATGATTAATACATGATATTTACTATCTCATGTTCTGATTAAATAAATTGATCTATTTATAGAGTAATCATTAGGATCAATATATGATTTTTTTACCATCGTCTTGCAAATTAAGTTCCCAATTTAGTTTGTATAGACGATGAAATATCAGCTGCGCTAGATCGATATAAAAGGTTTTGGATTGAAACTGTCAAACTTATTCTGAAGTCACTATATAGTGATTTATCACAGAGGCGTATCTAAGGGGGGTCATCGGGTTCACCTGAACCCATGCTCCCCTCTCGATATCAAATATAATAGTGTTGTTTTTTTTAAAAATTATTGAAATGTAGATGTGTGAATCCACACTCAGAGTATCATATAATGCGATGATGACTGGGTGCACATCTCTACGTGAGGTCAGAAATTTAAATTTATATTTATCTTTTTCTTTTTTTTTATAAAATTAGATAACACATCTCTAAGTGGTTATTGGTTGCACTTTTGGCATTTTAATTAACTTTTATATATATATATATATATATATATATATTAACAAAAAATTGGATTCCTCTTAGATGGACGTAATTCATCTTTTTCCTTTTTCTTTCAGGAATTTTTCTAAGGATCTGTTCGATCATTGGTTTAGTTAAATGGTTTAACTTATGTTTTCATGTAGTTTGGGTAATTTCTATTATCTTTTCTACTTCTTGATATTCATGGTATGAAAATTTATTTCTTGCAAACATTCTTTGCATTTTGCTGAATATATTATCTTCGATTTTTAGATTTTGTTATAATCCTTGAATTTTTCTTAATAACTCTCCATCGAAAGTTGCTTTTAGGGCGTATCCCTCTTGATCTTCTTCAGTTCCTATTATTTGAACTGAATTATCTTCTTCTTTTTGTATTTCTTTACTCATTCAGATTCCTCTGAGCTGGTTGAGTATTCTTCAAAGAGTTCTTCATATAAGTCTTCACTTTTTATTGACATTACAGATTCTAAATCTGAATCAATTTCTAATCTATCAATTTTGGATATTTTTACCCTTTTCTTGTTACATTCATAACTTTTATGTCCTTCTCCGCCACAATTGTAGCATTTACATTTTTATGTTGTTCTTTTGAAGTTGTTTTTCCTTTTATAATACCTCTTTTTAGGTATATACTTTTTCTTTGAAATATTTTTTCTTTTGATTAAGCCTTTCTTAAGCTTTCTTCTTTTCTTATAGTATCTTTCATTACATCCTCTGCGTTAGTATCTAGGCAATAAATTTGGGTATTGATTCTTTTGGCCTTTCTTTGTATGTTATGTGTCATACATAGTTGTCCAAGTCTATTGTTTAAGAAAGATATTCGTTGTCCAAGAGTATCTCCTTCTTTGTTTTCTTTTTCGTATTCTTCTCTGAAGTATTTGGCCCAAAAGCCTGGTAATTTTTGATAATATTTTTCAAGATAAGGCAACATTTCTTTGCTTCTATCAAATATTTTGTAATAATATTCTTCGAATTCACAAGTGTATTCTTGAATATAACTCATTTTGCATATTTGTAATTTTTTTAGTTGTTGTTTTGCAATTGTTCACAGTTTTTCTTTATTTTGAACTCCACTTCCTTCTCCACCGAGGAATTCATTTCCTATGTATTATACTATGTTTCTTATACCCTCTTGAATGAATATTTTAAATCTTTCTATCGTTTGATTTTTTATGATACCTTTCGCATCATCTGATAATCCTGTATACCAATTGCTTACTTTTTCAGTAAAAGTATTTATCGCAATGATATATTTTTCTTCATCAATATAATTTACCCTTTTTTCATAACAGGAAGAAAATAAATATATTTTGTGCCCATATATCCAGATCTAACTCTGGTTCTCTTTTACAATTTAAATCCAAAAATTGGGTTGTTCCTACATTTTCTATTAGGAGTCTGTTTGGCATGTATTTGGATTTACTGTTATTATGATATTCTTTCATGAAATCTTTATTTCTTTTTGCTTTAGGTGCAAAGTTTCTTTCAGAATTATATTCTGGTTCTTGTTCTTTTTTTGAAGTGTTTGATCCTTCTCCTCTAAAGAAGTTTTCTTGGGGTCCTCCTGTATCCCCTTTATTCATAAGAACCTTTATTTCTTGGTCTGAAAGATCAAGGTCTTTCATTGCATAAACTAGTTCATTCATTTTTTTGTTCAAGGTTTTCACCTTTTTCAACTTGTTTTAAATTGTTTTCTTCTAGATTTTAAGTACTAGATTGTTCTAGTTCTTGATTTTTTTATTTTTTCAAAAATTCTTGAATAAGATTTTCATCAAGACTACCTTTTTTATATGAACTTTTGCTAGCAAATTTTTCTGCTAAGAGTTCATTTATGTATTTTTGACTTAATTTTTTGTCAAGTTTTTCTGTTTTTTCTATTAAATTTGTAATTCTTCTAGAAAGATTTTCTTTAATAGATTTTATTTCTATTTCTATTAATTTAAGTCTCAAGGCTAGTTGCTTATGACTTTCTAGTAAGTCATTTAATATATCTATAGCTTCTTTTAAGCTCATTTGTTTATTCTGAATAGTAATAATCAGATGTGTCCATATTACCTATTATTTCTTCATAACCAAAGATTATAAATTCCATTGGAAATTCTTTTTCATACATATCATGAATGACAAGTTCTATGATTTTTTCTTGTAGGTCTTTATTTAATTTGATTACCTTAAGTATAGTTACAAGGTTTTTTCTTCAAAATATCATAACGATTTAATCATTTAATAGGAATTTTTTAATTCTATAGGCTCTGATACCAATAGGGGGGCTGTGATGTATCTAGGATACATGGTTGCGGAATTATGTTGTGTAAAGGGAATTCCTTTTTAAAATACCTTTGACATTTTTATATTCAAAATACTCTTGTATTCTGATCATTTTTACCTCATGGAAGGCTACTATCAATTTTATAGATCTTAGCCTTACCGATAGATATGACTTTTCTAGATTTTGTATAGATTTATCTAGATTGTATAGAGCTATGCGGTGTTTCCATGCTCTTTTCCTTACCAAGTGTAGGCGATATTGAATATGCTTCATCTTATGCTAATAAGCATGTATTATAGTATGCAAACATAATAATCATGATGTTTTATTTCCCTATAGGTACTAAGTATTTTTAATTCTCTGTATATAGTAAAAATATGAATATAATTTGTTTTTAAAGATAATAATTATGAATAATAATTTGATCTAAGATATACATTTGGCCGGTTTGACATTTTGGATATATATATATATATATACTTCCACGAAAGAAAGCACGGATAAGAATAATCTTAGTATGCAAGGACTGAGGAGCGGAAAGCCACTTGACTGTAAGGAAAGGGGTTTAGCGAGAAAATTAGCTCACACCTATCTTTGATGAAAGGAGCCGCAAGTTTAGGTAGAAAGAACAGCCAGTGTCAGAGAGATGACTTCTGTTGAACTCTTCCTTTACATGAAGGGAATGAATGCCTTAATGGAATGGAATCCGGGATCCAAGTAGATTAGGTTAAGGCAAGTATGACTTCAACCCTTTTCTCATCGGGCCAGGATCGATAGCCGTTCGACCTGAGGAAAGTGCGGTCAGATTCAGAATCCCCAATGTCTTGGTCTTTACCTTCGCTTCGAGGGACAAGCACCGCATAATATATATATATATATATATATATATATGTATATTCTAAATGTCACACCGGTCAAATGTATATATTAGATCAACTTTTTTGTAATAGTGCACCCATCATCTCGAAATCCTAAATACGCCTCCAATTTATCAATGTAAGCGGATATATATACATTAGTTAATTAACAGTAAATACGTCCTAATTCCATCATCTTTCAATTTTATTGCAAAATTACTTGCTCTTTTAACACAATAAACCGTGCACAACATGTATATAGTAAAGTTAATGTTTATTTTCATAACAATCATCATTAAAGCTAAACTTATTTTGGGCCAGATAGAGTGATTGTTGCAATATAATCCAAAATGATTTATCCTTACCACTTTATATCAGCTCATTAATTTCTGGCTTGCAGGCCTTATACTACGATCCCCAACCCAATAAAGTTTTGGGCCAAGGATATGGATGAAGTAACAATAATTTGTAAAAATTTCACAAGAGT
>JAJOOS010015733.1:0-14310 GCA_029582725.1 Solanum chiquidenum
TAACCCCTCCCCCCCCCCCCCCAAAAAAAAAAATGTAAAGTTTATTTTTAAAAAATATCTCCAATTTCATTTTTTTATTTTTTCACCCCACCCCTACATGCGAACCCCGCCCCCATCAGCCCCCCACCCCCTCCAAAAATAAATTAAGTTTGTTTTGAATTTTTATTTTTGAATTTTTATTTTTTTACCCCATCTCACCCCTACCCTCCCGCCCCCCGCCAGCCCCACCCCGCCAAAAAAACAATTTAAGTTTATTTTTAAAAAATATTTTCAATTTTAAAATAAGTCGGTATTTTCTCTTTCAGTTGTTGCTCCGAAAAAAGAAGTTTAATTTGTTTTGGTAGTCTCGCACGTATTCTAAATTAAAAGATTCCTGTGAGAGGGCTGAAAAGGAAGCTCGAACGAAGTGAGAGGAGCCCGACGCAGCAGAGCAACGACCGGGGAGCGGGTTCCCCACTAGAAGGGGACAAGAGACGGCCATCTCAAGGCACATCACGACCTACAGGCAACACCGACGAGACCTAGAATTCAAAAATTATTTTCTACTCTCTAGTAAAAATAAAAGATATTTTCTCAAAAATAATTTTCATTCATAAATCAAACACTAAAAAATCTTTTCCAGAAAATATTTTCTACTCACCAATCAAACATGAGAAAATAAGTCAAAAATATACTTGTTTTCCAGGAAAATATTTTCTAGGAAAACACACCCTAAGTTGTATGATGGTTTGATTTGTCAAATACTCCCTCCATCCAACAATCCACTATAGTATTTTGGGATGTTCAACAATACTTGTCCACTATAGTATTTTGGGATGTTCAACAATACTTGTTCAGTTTACGAAATCAATGGATAATTTTACACTTATTTCCTAATTTACCCTTATTATTAATTATAGTTATATCCCTATTACATTTTTCTAGACATTGTATTTATTATATTCAAATAGTGATATAGTAAAATTACTTTTTTATTTATAATTTCTTAAGAGGTGTGCCAAGTCAATAGTGAATAACTATTGTTGGAAAGAGGAAGTACAAAACGGTTGTTCTTTTTCTTGAATGTTCATTGGTTGTTGGCTTTTCGTTTAAAACCAACTTGCTTTTCATACTTCTATTTTTGTTGCGAAACTTATTGTCTTTTACAATATTAACTTTTGTAGAGATTTTTTTCTTCGACAGAAATTGATTGGTGTATTTTATAACTATGTTTCACCAAATCAGCAAAAGATAATTGTTTGTGTTTGTGCTTCTAATTCTATTTGTAATCATTTTAAGATTGCGACAGCTTTTCAATTAGTATATCTATCACAAACTACTCCAATAAAATGAATTTCTCTGACTTAAAATCTTCAACCAATTTGTAAAACTCGTTGATTTGCACCTTCACGTCTTTGATTTGGTCATCTCTCATCTCTAAAAATTATCAATAACATTTTTTTGTTTGCTAGCATCTTTGTGATCCATGACAACAAAAAAAAAATATCCTTATGGTTATTTAAAAAAGCTTTATAACAGTAAGACCCATTTGAATGATATTAAAACAAATTAAATACTATGAAAATGGATCTAGACACTATTGTAGTAAAATGAATTTGGACAAATGAACTTAGACATTATTTTAGTAACAATTTTAAAAAAAAAACATGGCATTCATTTTCTTTCAATACTTTTTTGTTTACTTTCTAGTACGAATGCTTTAACAAATGATCTTTTTGAATTAGCTATAAAATTCTCTAGACTTGACACAATTATGGCTTTGAATTTTCATTAAGATTGTGACATTTTGCTCCCAAAAAAAAATGCTTTAACAAAACCTTAAAGAGCTCTGATAAATTGGAGGGATTAAAATAATAATAATGATGATTTTGTTACTTGTCATATGTGTACCTTTTTTTTTATTAATCCATGATCGTATGTGAAAACTAATAAAATTCATAAAATAATTGTACTTCCAAGCTAAAGTAAAGAACGCTAATATAAAAGGAAAGAGATGAAAGAAGGTTAAATAAAAATAAAATAAATTAATTAATTAAATAATATTTATTACTATTATATAAAGAAAGCTAGAAACATGCTCCTCAAAATATCTTCTATGTGGTTTCTTGATCATATGAAAAAATTAAATCAAATTCAGAAAATGATTGTACTTCCGAGCTAGAGTAAAAAAACTCTAGTATAAAGGAAAAGAGATGAAAGAAAACTAAGCAAAAATAAAATAAATAAATAAAGTAATATTTATTACTTTTACTACTATATATAGAAAAGGTTAAAAACAGGGACCTCAAAACATACTCTATGTGGTTTCTTGATTTTATGAGAAAATTAAATCGAATTTAGAAAAGATTGTACGTTCGAGCTAGAATAAAGAACTCTAGTATAAAGGGCAAGATATGAAAAAAAGACTGAGCAAAAATAAAATAAATAAAGTAATATTTATTACTTTACTATTATATAGAGAAGGCTACAAGCAGGCACATCATGGTTGACGTGCTAGCCAATGGTATTTATGTAATTTTTGTATATTTTTTTGTTTTAATTAATTTATTTTATTTTATTTTTTGAAAATTGTGTAAAGAATAAATCTTAAAAATTTTGATAATTAATAATTTAAAATATTTAAATTTCAAAAGATATATAGAAACTCTCGATATTTTATCGGTGTCACATAAATTTGAACGGAAGAAGTAACATATATTACTTAAAAATGACGTAAAGAAAACTATAAATCACAAGAATTAATAACTTAAAATATTTGAAAAATATATAAAATCTACTTAATTGATTTAGTATCCGCGCCACGTAAATTTGAACATAAAGTGTGATATATATAATTTGAAAATTATGTAAAAATTATTATAAATCATAGTAATTAATAATTTCAAATATTTAAAAATCATAAAAAAAATTTGGATGATTCTCCATATTTCAAGAATCACATAAATTGAGATAAAAAGAATAACATGCATTGGATCAGTACAAAAAATAAGATAAAAAGAAATAATTAAGTAGTATTACTAATAGATGTTGTTTGGTTGTTGGGGAATAAAATCTTGCATCAAGGAGGGAAGACAAATATAATAAAGTAGTCATATACTCATGTTTGTCCCTAATAATTCATAATAATAGCACGGTTGGGTAAATTTTAAATTTGCCACACGAGGCCACCTCATGACCAAACTTATTTTTTTTTAAAATCACATATATAGTGCTAATCATGATCAACCATTATTTAGTTTTTCTTCTTAATCAATTTTATTAATGTACTTTTTTTTCTTCATCTGTTTAGCGCGGGTATATAGGATCTGTCCTTCACATAATCTATATATGGATGTTTAAATATTAAGTAATACTACTCATTTGTTTTGCTTCAAATTATTGACTAAAAAATATCGACAAGCCATGAGGACATAATTTTTTCAGATTAACTTCGAGTACTCAATCGAAGGAGTCACCTTTTTTGCAAAAAAAATAAAATAAAAATAAAATCATTACTTATTAATCTGAGATATTTAGTAGCAAAAAGAGTTTCCTTTTAGTGACAATAGTTATTGTTGCAACAAAAATTAGTGACAATTGAATTAATGTCATCATATTTAGAGTCACTGAAGACTTTAATGACATTTATATAGAGGATTACTTAAAAAAACTCATAGTTATTATTGTCGCTAAATATAATATAGCGACAATCATATCATTGCAGCTAAATAACTTTTGCTAAATCCTTTCTTTGTTGTAACGTCCTTTGTTGTTTTGGGACTTAATAATTTTAATTATTATTATTATTTATTGATACAACATGATAAAGTCAACTTACATTTCTCTTTGATGAGATTAATTTAATTCCAAGTATACTATGATTGAACAAAAATAAATTATTTCTTTTAATCTGTCCAACTTATTAAACATCTGGGGACATTTTGTTGGACAAATTTTTTGCAAATTATGGAAATCTTGTAACTTGAAGCGTGTAGGTACGGTCCTTAAGGATAACACATTTCATCTAAACTTGAATTTTTAGGCATTTCTTTACTTTGAAAAGTCACTATATATTAGATTAGAAAAGGAAACTGGAATAATTAATTGAAGGATATGTATGTGTTAAGAATTTCCACATCGGAAAAGGGATGGAAATTTGGTCTCCTTATATGGACTTGGACAATCCTCCTTTCACAAGCTAGCTTTTGAGGTTGAGTTAGACTCAAGATTCATCTTTACAGTATGGTTAACAATACAACTTTTTGTCTTTTGTACTTTGAGTGGGTTGAAAGACTTGAAACTCTAGCTTCTGCCTTGCTTACAATAGTTTTTGAGTTTGAGGGAGTTAAAAGTGTAGGAACTGAGTCTTGAGCGTGAAAACTATTTTAGGATATGCGTAATATCATGAATTAGATTTAGAAAAAGTGAGAAAATACAAAATAAACCTCAATTAAAAAGTTGTCGAAAACCTTCCACGAGGCCATTTATGGTCTGTGGCTTGATCTACGGGTCATAGATCCCATCCGTGCTAGTGAGGCTGAAATTTGGAGATTTTGAAGTTCATTCTATGGACTCAAATTATGTCACGTAATTGGTTTTACAAAACGTAATCAGATATTTGGAAACCAGGCCCAAAAAGAGGATTTAAGACTTCATTTTGCGGGCCCAAATTACGGCCCATAGATGCTTTTACGGTCTACAACTGGGTTTGTAAGAATCAGACCAAAAAATGAATTTTTAAAAGTTTGTTTCACGAGTTGATACTACACACTCTGAAAACTCTATTGTGGTAGTCTCTGGTAAAATGGTTGTAACTTTTTACTCTGAACTTGAAATGATGCAAACTTGGTGTAGTTAGAAAGAAGGCTCATAGACCTTTAATTTGATAGGTGGTCTACCTAATGAACCATATGCTGAGAGATATGGTCGTTTGAATTTGATCTTTGCATGAACTAATGCGAAAAACTTAGCCAGTAGGAAAGTTCTGAACTCAAATTAGTACTAAAGGTCTTTTATGACCCTACACACCTTTCAATACACTTCCCACACATATGAATGAACCTTAAACATAAGCACAAGTAGGACATCATCCGGTTCAAGTTACATACTTACAACGAAAGATTCTGATTCTCAAAATAGAGTTGCTGAGGTGTTACAATTTCACTCCCACATTCATCACCCAAAATACTTTCTAGTTAGTTTAGAATTGACCATGATGGTATCACTTTCCATCGGCATGTCCTTGATACCTACTAGAGACGGAGTGTCATTGGGTTTTGGTAGCTCGCCATGATTTTGGTGGTGAGGAGAAGAGCAGCAAGGAATGAAGAGTTTGCCACTGGTTTGGTGGGGTTTTTGACGGAGATAACAGTTTCTTGGTGGCGAGGAGATGAGCAGCAAGGTGGCGCTGGTCTATGGCCGAAGAGGAGAGAAGGAAAGAGGTGGTCAAAACATGTATCTGATAAAATATACACATGTATCTAATTAAGAGTTCATGTACCTAATAAAATGCTCATGTATCTGTGTGTTAAGATTATGTGTATCTATGAGAAAGATCTCTGATGCTCGAAAAAAATGAGAAGAAATTTGATTTTTTTTTGGAGAAGAAATTCAGGGAAGTGCGGTGAAAAGATTTCTAATGCTCAAAAAAATGGGAAGAATTTTGAATTTTTTTGGATCAGTGAGGTGCAAATACTTATACGTGTGATTTGCTCCTAAATTGGTGTGTTTCAGTTACATTTCATATTTTGGTGCACATAATATTAGATATATCTATTTAGCATGTACCCGAGATATATGTATCTAGACGCGGTAGATATAAGTATCTGAGGACCGAAATATGGCAGGAAATTGTAATATTAAAAACTCACGAAAAAGCAAGTAATTAACCCCTAAACTAGTAGGATTTGAGTTGTTTGCCAATAAAATGCCCCAACATTTCACTCCATCCAATAATCCTAACTAAATCAATCTCCTTCATCAATTCTAGCCCATAAACTCTTACGGATCCAACTTGTTCACAACATAATATGACGTGATTACTAGATGATTGAACGAAGTCATATATATGTATGTGAGTCATCAGTTTAAATATAAGCATGGAAGGTATAATGTCTTTTTCCAGATAGTTTTAAGAATGTAAGACTCACCGCCACGATCTATGTGTAGGCTAGTGATATCACTAAATCATTGGCTTCACTTTTATTATTAATGTATTGAAAAAGACCCTCACGTTCTCCAAATATTATCTATACAATACCCTGCCCTCATCTCACTTCCAACTTTTTTTCTCATTAAAAGTGTTCCATAGAATTGATAGTAACAGATGACAGTTAACCCTTTTCTCAATGATTGTCTCATTATTGTTGTTATGTATATATAGTGTTATTTTAAAGCCTCTCAAAGGTTGCATCATTTTGTCCATAGTTAATTAAACCAAGTCTTCTTAGTTGAGTTGTACTTGGTCCATATTATGGACAAGTGACCAATACTTCTCCATTTCATTTTGTATGACAGTATTTAATTGAACGCAAAATTTTAAACATATTTTCAAATTTGTAATATTTAACTTAACATGTTATGATATTTTCGTAACTATAAGAACATATCAGTAGGAGTGAAATAAGAAATTTAATCTTAAGGAATTACAAAGTATAAGATCGGTGTCTTTTTTTTTAACAAATTACACCTAAAAGTAACAAACTAAAGTTGTCTCTGTGTGACCTATAGGTCATAGGTTGTCTACACCACACCCTTTGGTTGCAGTCCTTACCCGAACACTACGTGAACACGAGATGTTTTGTTCACTGAAATACCCTTTTTTTGACATTAAAAAAAGATGCAGAGGGATTGAAGTATAATTAAATTACTAGTTGGAGCAAACAAAGCTAAGTCTTCATTTGTGTTGGTATAAATATGTGCCTCTATGCATCAACCATATTGAGCTCTCTATGATCAGTTAATAACATAGAAGAACTCCATAAATTTCCCTACAGGCTCTTAGTTATAATAAGAATATGGAGCCTGTATTTGAAGATGAATGGAGTGGAATGTATTCCACTGATCAGGAGGCTGATTTCATGGCTCAGTTGCTTTGGGAGCCTAATAACATTGACAATATTACTACTCCTTCTATGTATTTTTCTAGTTATAATGGTTGTAGTAGTTCTCAGTTTTCCCTTCCAAGTCATGAAAGCTACTACCAGAGTCATGTTCGATCAATCTTGACGAGAAATGAAAGTTCAATAACAAAGGAATATGGTATGGTGGAAGGTGAAAACACAAGTTCACCCTCTCAGGTGCTTGCTAATTACAATTCAATTGAAGTGGATGACTTCCTCAACCAAGATGTCAGCAATGATAGCATGGAGTCTGGTGAAAACACGGCTAAAGTACTGGATAGTCCACCAGAGAACTCTAAGAAAAAGAGATCGTGCAACCTGCTAGGGGATGTGAGTATTATCATGTGAACTGTTATTTCATGTTTTCATCTGATCTTGCTTTCTTATATAGGTCCCAAAGAACAAGAGAAGCGTAAAGCCGAAAAAGACTAGTGAGATGGATGGGGAAAACAAGGCTGCACTTCAGAGGCAGAACTCGATAAGTTGCTGCTCAGAAGATGAATCTATTAATGTACCTAAATCAAGAGCTAGCAGAGGCTCAGCAACTGACTCCCAGAGCTTGTATGCTAGGGTATTTAACTGTGTATTAATCGCCTACTTTTGCTTGTTTTCTCCATCATCTAGTATATGTGATCAATAGAATATTTTCTTTCCTCTTTACAGAAAAGAAGAGAGAAAATTAATCAAAGATTAAGGATTTTGCAGAGTCTAGTCCCTAATGGAACCAAGGTAAGTGTAGTCAGTCACTAAAACAGCATCAAAGATCATGTTATCTGCTTAGAGAATTTGAACCTTAAAGGTCAACATATTTGACAACAGGTTGATATTAGCACCATGCTTGAAGAGGCAGTCCAGTATGTCAAATTTTTGCAACTCCAAATCAAGGTAAGGTTTATCATCCCTTTCGCAAACTAGGATTTCAGTGATTGAAAAAACCAACTCTAAGTTAGGGATTCTCTTAGCCTTAAGGCAGACTTGCATTTTCACGTACAGAGAGAAGAATAGCACGAGTGGGATAAAAGAAGTGAAAGCAGTATATAAAATAGTCAAAATGACGCCATGGCTATCAGAAAACTAATGATACCAATTATGTTCATTGCTTCTCAGGAGATAATTTTAATTAATATGGGGCTTAATTTTTTGTTTGGGTGTCTACAGCTTTTGAGCTCTGATGACCTATGGATGTATGCTCCCATTGCATACAACGGAATGGACATTGGCTTAGATCTGAAGATAGGCCCTCCAAAATCATAATGTTGAAAATTTCACAAGACATGGTGGTCTTATTGTACATTAGTAAATTGATCGATGAGAGAATTATCATACAGGGAGATAGAGAACTATTATCATTTTGTAATGGTGTCTAATAAAGACTCAACCTATCGACTGGTTATATTATCATCTTATCCATGAGAGACTAATCATTCATCTCTGACTGAATATCTCAACATGATGAAGGAGCTGGTTTTTAAGTGTATACTTTATAGCATTTCTTGGGTTGTCATGAGGTGTTAATTATATACATACTGAATTATGGAAATCAAAAAGAAATCAAGTGTAATCATAAATGATCTGTAATTTGTTCTGGTATTTCCATCTCTTGCTGATACTAGTCCATGAGCCTAAGTTTGCAGCAAAAATGGTCCAGGGATCGGTTTAAATTGTTCTGATATAAATATACTTCAAAGTTTTAATCCAGAAAAGCAAAGACGGAAATGCTCATAATCATGGACCAATCGGTATCTGTATTGCACATTTACGTGGAGTTATATTTACAAGATGTCTATGCAGACAACAATGTTAAGATACACTAAGAAATATAAGTATTCAGGAGAGTGGAAATGAAAAAAATTAAAAAAATGATGCACAAATCATCTCTTAGAGAAGATCTATGCATGTATACATTTTCACTCTCATGTTTTATACGTAGCAATTACTGTACTTATATCTAAATTTTGTGGCTTCAATATACACTCTTCAAGTTTGATATCACCCGGTATTCAACTGCTACTTCCAAAAGCCATAGCAGTTCTCTCAACATGCTTCAGTAAGATCCCATATATTTTGTTCCTTACCCTTTGACAAATTTCAATTTCTGAGTCATCCAAGCTCCCATCTTTACGAGCATTCGCCTCCTTGTTGATTATCACATCTAACCAATCATTGACTCTCTTCACCTTATACATCATTCCTGCAATTTGACTATCTACTACCATTGAAGAGGCTTTTATTTCAACCTCATCTAGGTACTTCTCTACATGTCCCAAAAACAATTTTCTACACTCGTTCTGCAACAAAGAAGCTAGGACAGTGGCTGTAGGCATAGTGCTTCCCCTAGTCCATTCAGGTTGCTCATCTTTGTCAGACGACAATAAGAAGGGAATCTCATCAGTGTTCCTATGTGATTTGATAATATATGACCCTTTAGGTTTGGTACTTCGATTTGATATGCTTGACTTCTTCGGCGTATTGGTGACAGCCGTAGTGTTATGGATTGGATTGAGAGTGGTGGAGCATGGTGAAAGATCAAGAGCCACAGCAGATTTTATCCACATAGATGAATTTTTCTTTCTCTGAACTGCAATGGTCAATGCTTCCTTAACTGAACTGCTGTTATAAGTTGAATGATCAGCTTCTCCTGAAGTTCTAAGTGGATTTATATTTGTAAGAGACTTCAATATTAATCGTGTCTGAGCCATGTCATCTTGAAGATCAAAAAATTTATCAACATGAGGCTGGAGATCATCTTGTTCAGCTAAATGGAACTCTGAGAACTTGCTGGAGAAAGGAATATATATGGGCCATCAGAATGGAATAACAGCGAAAAGGAAAAGAAAGTAACACAGGACACTTAAAACAATAAGACGATACATTGTATTAATTTTTTTATTTTTTATTTTGATGACAAGGGAAACCCGCAGCCGCTACCCTTTGGGTGCGCACAGGGTAAAACTCCCGCTCCTATGCAATAGCTCGCAAACCACACAGGAGAGGTAACCCGCACTAGGCAAGCCAGGTGCGACGAGCTCGACCCAGAAGGCAAACCCCTTGCTTTCGCTGGCAAGGAGTTTCGAACTTGAGACCTCCAACATGGAAGTCCCTAGCCCAAACCACTGGTAGCTTCTGTAGATTATTGGGAATGCACTTAAGAAATATTTCAGCTCATGAGCAGAAAGATTAACTATCAAAAATAGAACCTTATTTCTTCCGTATTAGATAGTGACAGCTAATTTTATGCTGAGATTCTCACCACAACTATGTCATATGCATTAAAATTGTTTCATCTCTTGCATGGCAACTGCCAATAAAGTCCCTATATTGTGTCTCTGGGTATTAAGGCATTTCAAGGAACTCCACTCGGTTAATTCTTTTCTACCAGGGGCTACCTCTATCTGTACCCTTGTGTCTTTTCCTGTTTCGAAAATGGTACAATACTACACTTCATGATCTTACTAGCGAAAACAACCATGATAATCTCTACTGAAGCAGGATATGTAGTTTGAAACAATCTAGAAGATGTTCTTCAATGATGATCATCACTTGCCAATGATGCTGGTCTATGACTGGTATAGATTTTATTTCGACATGGATGTCTAATATTATTGTAACACTTCCTTACTTGTGAAGATTGTGTTATGTATCATTAAAAGACAACCCCAAATGATAGAAGAAGTAAAGCTGGTATCAGGATGTAACTTGAAACTAGTAACTACCTCTTTTAGCTTCACCTAGACAGTTTCTAGAGTTCAAGATCCTACTTTCTATTATTACAGCCCAGGCCTATATATAGGTCATGATAAACAATAGGGACAAAAAAAATCAAGAACAATGCAAAGTGTTCACAACAGACCCTGAGACCTCATATCATACAAAAAACTATCAGTCAACCGATTGAAACAAGAAGACGCAAGAAAATGAGAGAACTATCAGGAAATTTTCTACTTAGTCCACCCGAACTCATCTTGAATAAAAGATTTGTATCAGAAAGCGCACCTTAAGGAATTGAGCAACCTCTCAGCTGCACATGCTTCTTGCAAAGCATCAGTAGCTGCAACCAGAGCAGTGTCTCTTTGCTTTACAACCTCCTGAAGTACAAGGAAAAATCACAAACATCAGTATCAATATAAATCACTCAACTATTCATGCAAGTATTACAATGAAAGTAACTCTTTTGCTTGAACTCATCACCTTTCCAAGCTTCACCAAGCTTGAGGGCAGTGAGTCCCATGATATACCAGTTTCTGCCCCTCGCCTGTCATTAGCTAAGCGGGCAATTGGATGTGAGGCTTGCTCACAGTTTATCTTGGAGAAAGAAGTTTTGTCTTTAGTGGAACTCTTCATTTTCTTTGCAGAGCCAACTTCTCTTCTTCTTGCTATTGAACTTGAATTGTCATCAGAGCTATCATACCTTACATAACGAACTGATGAAACCTGTCTATTTAAAGTGAATAAGGATGAACTTGAAGGAAAACCACAAATAAACATGGTATGCTAAAATAGTTAAACATGACAATTAGCCCAAAATATGCTTAATAAACAGAAAGATAGTATAGCCACTGGGAACAATATAATAAATTGTGTGGCGTGAAAACGTGATACCTAGTATCAATTGAAAACAGGATGCAACAGTCTACAATTATGTAAATAAAATGCATCTCTGTCTGAAGTCTATGTTGGACCCTACTCACTCCGAATAGCTGCAGACCGTACACAAACATGCATCAATTACGATTTTGTAGTATAAATGCCAAGACTCGATCAACATAGCATGCTTACTTATCACTATTACATATTTGTATTTGACTTATATTTTAGTTGCATAAATCTGTATAGAAACCTTATCCAGGCTTTGATATAAGCCAATTTCCAAATTTCAGTTCAAGCAAGTTACAAGCAAAAATCAAAACCATGCTAGTTTTTTTGCTAAAACTTTTACCCCAGTTTAGAAAATGCATTGATAGTACAAACCTTGAGTAAGAACCCCATAATAGATAGATAGATAGATATAGACTTCAAACTATCACAGCAATATTGGAGCAATTAACAAGAAGGAAAGCAAATTTGATAGTTAGCACTCACAGTTGGACTGTGACTACGAGGTGGTCTCTTATCGTGCTTGACAACTGAAGAATCGAAGATTTCTTTAACTTCCAAAATCTCTGACTCATTCCAACTTCTTCTCTTTGAATTATGAGACGAAAATGAGAGCAATGACAATATGCTTTCTGTATCACTATCAATATCAAAAGATCTTTTCTTTCTCTTTTGTAGTTCCCTAAAAAGATCAGAATTTCTCCTCTCACTGTCAAATCTTTTAGCAGTGCAATCCAAACCCACCGTCTTCTCACCAGAACGAACTTTTGAAGCACTCAGAGACCGAAATTTGCCTTTAGATTTTCTTTCCAAATGATCATTTTTGTTCTTCAACCCATCAGGATCAGATAATCCACTAGACAACTTTCCAGAATTCGATGGGATTTCAATAATCCTATTCTCAGAAATAACAGTTTTTTCAACAATACAATCAGAATTAGATGCCTGAAGAAGGTTCATTACACTCGCAACGGAATCAATATCCTGAGGGGCTCCCTCACACGGGCGCCTACCAGGTAGAGGCGTTACGCCTCTTATCAACGGAAAAGGATGAGCATCCTCCAATTTCTGTACATAAATGAATTGACCCAATTTCAATTGGTTTGCAAGAATCATCTCATTTTGCTCTTCAGGCAAAGAAACATACATTGCATGAGAAATATCTGAAACTTTTAGGTAAAATCCTCTGTTAGGCCAAAGATCACCTTCTTCAAGAACAGGAATAATGCTTCTAATTTGTAACAATATGGCTTTTCCATTTTCCTCCGAGTCGGACGCATTACCCCCAATTTTCATATCTTCAAGAAGCTTTACAAGAACCCCAGATTTCAAAGTCGCCATGATTTTCATGTATAAAGATTGATAACAACCCACTATGAAGGTTACTAAGAAAAATCGAATTTGGGTAATAATAAAGCTATATAAAGATAAAAGAAGGTTCTCAGAAACCATTCAGATTTCAGATAAAGGATAGCATGAAGCAAATTGGATGACAAAATTTCAGGTAGCAATGTATAAATCCGATTTTGGGGGTCTTGTGCTGACTGAATAGATGATTTCAAAGAAAATTGTTGAAGAAAACGCGTCAGCTTTGACCCCAAAGAAGGGAATGGCTATGGAAGAAAATAATGAATGAAAGAGATGCCATGGAAAGCGGGAGCTCAAGAGGTTTAAAAATCGCTAAAGGGCTCACTATTAGATTTTCTTTTTCTCTTTTCCACCTTGTCAAAAGGATCCTCTCATGCATCTCAAAAAATGTAGGATACGGATAGAGATACTACGAAAAGGTAGACAAAAAGATAAAATATAATTATTAAATAATAAATAAAGATAAAATGAGTAGAAAATATTAAAATAACGATGTGATCACATCAAATCGATCGTTCCATATAATGGGTCTTTAACGATGAATTTAAATGATATGATACAGTAGAATTTAAATAATAATTAAAATAAATATTGTATTTAAACTAACTGATAACAACCATCCAAACAAGGTTAGTTACCTTGTTCAAGTAGAACTTAGTGGTATCAAGTTTTTCCTCCCAACCATTGGGCATATGAGAAACCCCTGAACTCTTTACTTGAACGTGACTTATATAGTGAATATGGAGTTTGTGGTTGTTGGTTTTTGGCTAACTCAAACAATGTATGCTTTGTGGACTCACCCTAATGTAAGTTGTTATAATATTGTAAAATTGATTTTGATGATTGAGAGATCTTTTAAGGGAAAATTGTACATAATATCAAACTATTAATTCAAATTAAATGTTATAAATATAGTTTGATTTAATTGTATCTCATAGCAAACTGTTGTTATTTCAACTATCTCCTGGTGAATCTCGCTCGCCACTCTCGTTCTCTCCCTCCCCTCTCCCGTTTTTTATACAAACGCAAGTGTATAAAGTGCGTTTGTGTTTGTATAAAGCGAGATAAAATTGTATATATACATATATTTTCGTTCCCCTCTCCCAGATCTCGCTCTCCCCTCTCCCAGATCTCGCTCTCCACTCTCCCAAATCTCGCTCTCTCACTCGCCTCTCTCACTTTATACAAAAAATGCAAATTGTATAAAATGCGTTTGTGTTTGTATAAAGCGAGAGAAAATTGTATATAT
>JAJOOS010015734.1:0-17634 GCA_029582725.1 Solanum chiquidenum
AGTTTAAATGTGTGGATGTAAATAAGTTTTTTTATTCCGCACTATTTTCATTATTGAATGCAATGAATGACTATGTGGCTTGTATAAGACCCCTTCAGGGTCGAATACGCCATGTTACGACTAGGGGGTACTCTCGGGTCGTGACACTCACATACCTAGTAGGGATCACCCCCGACGATATCCTCGATGATCTCCATGCTTGCTCTTCTCTTTCTCCTCTTCTTTCTCTCTTCTCTCCCAAGCCCTAACTCTCACTCTTTAAAATGGGACAAACTGATTTAAAAATCAGTCCAACACAACAATATAACAAAAATAATTGGTTAGGGAAAAGACCAAAATACCCTTACATTTTCCGGACGAATTTCCCTGCCAACTGCCCAACTTCCAAAGGGCATAACTCACTCATACGAACTCGGAATCGAGCAAACTCGACGGCGTAGGAAAGATTATTCCACGAGATTCGCAAAAATAATGGGAACTACACCCAACTCATTCTGACATAGGATTTATGACTGCTCAAAGTTGGCCAAAAATTCACTTTTTCCCATACTTAACCAAAATTTCCAGATTTTGAATTTCCTTCCAAAAATGACTATTTCCAATTTCTAAGCCTCTTCAAATTTATCTCAAATTGCCGGATGTTACACATACTTTTTAGATGATCACATAAGTTAAGCTAGTGGATCCACTAAGTTAAGTTATGGTCCTATAATGATGGCAAGGTATAGGATGGCACTTGGCAGCGTGAGGTAAAGTGTTGTATCATCACTATAGCTCTTAACTTATGGTTGTCGGTTAGAGAAGCTCCCACATAAGTTATTGTATTCTTATAGACACAGTTATTTGTATTTTTACATACACTTCAGAGTTATGTTGTATCCTTGTATACACACAGAGTTGACATCATGTTTTTAACCAGTTTGTTTCTTTATATTGCACTTGTTTTAAATTGCTTTATATTGAAATGAGTTCAGTCATATTGAATTAAGTATCCATAGTTGAGTATCCAGAGTCGAGTATCATATCTTTGAGTTGAGTATCTAATCTCTGAGTTGAGTATCTTATCCTTGAGTACTTCTAAGTTGAGTAAGTTGAAAAGTTTTGAGTATCCTTGAGTATTCCTTGAGTAAAGTAAGCTTGAGAAGAGGTAAGTATGTTTCCTTTTATCAAGTTTCAAGCTCATGTTATGCTTTAGAATTCCTCTTACATGCTCGTACATTCCACGTACTGAGCCATTTGGCCTGCATCTTCTCATAATGCAGACACAGGTATTCAGGATCATCAACATGAGATTCGGTGATACATCCAAGAGTTGGAGTTAGCTATGGTGAGCCTCCTTGCTTTCGGAGGATTTCATTTACCTTTCAGTTTAGTCAGGATGTCGTGGGTCTTGTCCCGACTTCCATCTTTATCAGTTAGAGGCTTCATAGATATTCAGTATAGTTGAGAAGTCTGTATTATTTATTTATTTTATTAAATATTTCAAAGACTTAAGTTGCCAATTTTGGGGCGAGTTGAATATATTTTATTATTCAGATTTTTCATTTGAGTTAAAGTTTGAATTTAAGTTTTATGAACTTTTATTTCAGTTTTTTTTTAGCTTTGTATGCTTAAATCAGTTTTCTGCTTGTAGTCAACCAGGATGAGGGTTCGCTTGGGGACCAACAATGGTTCTCGAGTGCCGGCCACGGGTGTAGGCTCGGGTCGTGACAAGTTATTTGTATTTTATTCAGTTTGAAATTTTCAAAAACCAATAGTATTTGATTTAATTTGGTTTTATTATTAAAAGAAACTGAAGAAAAAAAATAACGATCATATACATAATCATATATATACGATACATTTGTAGATTTTTTATCTCTAGTAAGCAAAATTTTCTTCCGATATATAGGATTTCATCAAAGCAAAATTTTAATAAGGCGTCAAAATTTCGCGCTGATATTTAGTGACGAATTAAATATTCTCTTTCACATCCGTTGTTGTATTATAAATCAAAAAATCAATTGTTAATTTTGCAAAAAAATGATTATTCCGTCGCAAATCTGTCATTATATAGTGACGGAACATAGTTCATCGCTAATATCTGTCGCTAAACGCTATTTTTTTAGTAGAAATATTAATATATTTATAAATAATTTTAAGGGAAAAGGCTTAAATATGTCATCGAACTTTGAGAAAATATTCATCTATATCATTAGTTAAAAGTTTGGCTCATCTATGTCATTTCAATTAACAAATAATGGCATTGATGAGTCTTTACTCAAACGAAAATGGCACAGGTGGGCCAAGTTTTTAACGGATGACATAGATAAACTTTTTCTCAAAGTTAGATGGCATATAAAATCACCCATCCTAGGTATTTCAGTTTTTTAAAATAATGTCAGATACGGGTGTTCATGATTTGGTTAAAATTTGAATCAAACCGATTAAATAAATCGATAGTTATTTGTATTTGATTTAGTTTGAAATTTTCAAAAACCAATAGTATTTGATTTAATTTGGTTTTATTAAAAGAAACTGAAGAAAAAAAAATAACAATCATATACATAATCATATATATACGATATATTAGTAGGCAAAATTTTCTTCCGATAAGGATTTCATTATACAGATCTTTTTGCACTAATATCGTCAAGAGCATAAGAAATAGCTTGTTCTGTACTTATAAGATTTAGAGGCTTAGAGCAGTTGTTGACTAGTATTTGACTTCTATAACCGTCACTCAAACCTGGAACTAAACATTTACACAAAGGTGCAGGAAGTATAGAGTGAATACGAAAAACACATATACTCATTTCATATACAAGCAATTAGCTTTAGACTAGACTCTTCTTGTTGCTTCATCATAGAAGTAAATAATGTAATGTGATTATTTGTATGTATTGATATAGTTCAAAGGATCCATTCTGGGAATAAACTGGTGGAACTCAAGCACAATAAATGTCAAAGGACTATAAATGTCATCACATAGAGTAGGCACTAACGAAATAGGAACGAACTATCAAGCATTACTCGTGTAGTTAACGAATGAAGTATCAAGCAGGAAGTGCGTTTTCAATGTTTGATGGCATTAGTATGTTAAATCCATCTGCTGCTGTAGATATAACCATTCCTGGGATCTGCGGATGCCAGTGAAGTTCTTTCAAATCTTTCTGACCCTGTTACGAGTGCAAGAGATATGTCATCAGAATAAGAGATTATGGTCAAAACCACACCTGAAGTATCACGTTTTTGTGAGTTTCTTACTTGAACTATCAGATGTTCACTTTTCCTACCTGAATGATGGTGATATTTCATGTAGGAAAAGGGAACAATTGATAGTCGGTATGTGTTTTGATTTTAAAAATTGGTTATAATTATAGTTCAGGTAAGGAAATCGCGAAAACGCAACACTTTGAGTCTGCTTTTGACCACTAACACTCGGAATTAACTTAAAGCAGATAAACTTTGCTCTCATCAGAGAGAAATAGAGATTGACACAAGTAGCTGATGGACGAAAAGAAGTTGTGGGGGTAAATCTGTTGGGGCGTTGACTTGCTCTTTCATTTTAGCTTGGAACTCAGCCTCCTCTTCCTCATCTCTCTCCAAAGGAAGGTCCCATATACTGATAAATAGAAATGGATTGTGAGACAAACACGTCCATAGAGATTTATCGCAAAAACAGAACCATAGTGACATAATTAAGGATGTTCAACATTCCCATTAGAGTTCTTACGTCAACTGATTGTCTGATGATGATGAAACAGCAACGATTGAAGAGGCTTCACGGGAGGCTGCATGGGGAGGACTCCATTCGATAGAAGTGATGGGATGTTTGTGATATTCAAAGAACGCCACGAGGTCCATGGTAGTGTCTCGTCCTTCCTGTCAAAGGAATAAGCAGTTGTTTCTTCTGATCCCCTAATACCTTCTCTTTAAAAAAAAGAACCACAATTTCTCCCCTATGAAGGCGGTCTGGAAGTAGGATGAGACGGACTTCTTCTAATCTCATCCCCACTTCCTGGCCCTCCCCAAGCAGTAAAAAATTTAATGCCACAATCGATCGGGTATTAGAGAATTAATATACATTCAAGTGCCAAGAATTAAAAGAGTATTACCAGAATAGCTTTATAAATCTAATATCGTGAACACAAAATGTCCCATCATCCCTTCCAGATGCAAGCATATTGCTCGCCAACCTGATGAAAATTAAAAGCAATCACATGACAAACCATAACTATAGATGTGAAAGTAACAACAACAGAAGTCCCGTACTTGTTCCACGATATAACATTGACATCTGCCTTGTGTATCTTTAGAGTTGAAGAAGGAGAATTTCTCTCACGGGTGTCCACCAAGGCAATGACAAATAGGAAGAAATCACCTAGTTTTTTTGTTTCCGCTGACATATGCCATGTCACCACGGAATGTAATTATGTGCAAAGAGTAATATGCCGTACCTGAAAGAAGCCTCCCTGGTTCAAGAGGACTCCAATCTATAGCATAGCCTTCATCTTTGTGTCCGTCAAACTTAACTAAGGGCGATTGATTCGAGAAAGCAGAAGCCCCATGGCTTTCTGATTCTGCGAAAACATTTAAATGCGAGCTAAAATCCCACACCTGTCAGTGCATTAAACCTAATATAAGAGGAGAAAATTATACTTCTAGACAAGATAGACCTAAAATCACATGGAAGGAAGTCGTCCGTGGGATCAATGTGAACTTAGCTAGAGATAGGACTAAATGGAAGAAAAAGATTCATCCACTAGTCGTACCTGAAGTATCAGCCCAAGAAGCAACTATATTGGGGTTTTGCGCCATAGCACGTATACGATTAACACATCCTTCAAGCAATTAGTTGTAAACTTTTTTATTATTGGCCTTGATTGTCAAATAATAATTAGCTTTAGTAAATAAAGGTTGTTCGTTTTTGTTAAAGTTTCATTATCGCTTATATATGTAAATTTATTTTTAAAATTTAAATAGACTTATAAAATAGAAATATGTATAATCCTCACCTTTAAAATAAACAATAGAGAAAAATAGTTGATATATAACGTATATATGTTCATTTTTTTCAATTACTTTGTATAAATTTATCATCGGTTTCTTACTATAATGAATGTATATGTCAATGCATAATAAGATTATTATTGTTAGAGCCAAATATAGAACTTAAAATAAGGCATCGAGGCAAACCAAAAAAGTACAAAAAGATATTTAAGGCTTTTGATGGAACAAGAACATTTTCTTCATAGTCAACAACTCAACATTAATTATTTTCATAACTCAAACAAATATGATTTTTTAAATTTATCTACTCAATGATATCGGCGCGTATCTAGTATATTAATTCGATATTTTAAACAAAAAAATTAGATATTCAAAATTATACGAAAAGTACTATAAATTGCAATTTTTTGCATATCGATATAATGAAAAAATATATCTCGTAAAATGTTAGTCAAAAGTTCTTATAGTTTGACTCTAAAAAAGGAATCCATTACAATTAAAAGTGGATGGAGAGAGTAATGAACAAAGCTTGAGTGAGATTATTATATCATATCACATATATTTATTTATATTATACTAAAAGTGGGAACATCAAAATGAAAAGTTGAAATACTTTTTTACCCTTCAAAATACTATTTCTATTTTATCTTTTTTTGCAAAACCAAATATATATTCTAATAACTAATTATATATAGATGAAATCAGTTTTAAAAGTATTCAATGTGCATTAAATTATTTAATGACGATGGAATTAAGTAAGTATGTGAATGAGAATGATCCGTACTTTACTCAAAATATTTTTACGTTTTTTTCTAACCATGAAGAATTCTAAGAGATGAAATTCAATGCACACCACATTCATTTACAATGAATGTAGGACATTTAAAATTAGTCTAACCTTTAGACATCTCCAATTGAACTACTATAAAATAGTATAAATACCACTCCTATTTCTAAAATGGATAAAGGAAGCTGAAAAACTAAATTTCATATGACAACCAAATTACTCGAAGGTAAATGACAACTATCCATCCAATTATTTTACAAGATGGTAAAGTTAGTTTCATCATTTAGACATAATATGCAGTAATAGTTTGGCTAATTCTCATTCTTTATTTAGGGAAGAGTTATTCTTTTTTCGTCTTACATATTGTAAATTGTAATAGGACGCTATCTGCTTTGAGAGTATTATCGATACCATCATTTAAATAACTTTTTTTGATTTGTGTAATACAATAATTATATCTATTTTCTTTTGCTATTTATTGTAATTCACACTTTAATTATAATGTAATTTTCTTTTGGACAACATCTGAAGTTTCATATACAATGAGGAAAAAGGTGAAAGTTCTATATACACTATAGATTTTAATAGGAGTATACCAAGAACATTTGTTAGTCTATACAACTTTACTCTGCGGATAAATTAGTGTACACCCTATTACAATCGTGACTACATTCATTCCCTTGTCTTTGTCCTTTTGTTTTGATTCTAAATTCTCATTTTAATAAGATCTAGAGCTTTATAATAAGAATGTATAAATTATATTGTCTTTGGATTAACAATTTGACACATAAATTTAATAGAGCTTTTTCAGGTTCAATCGCGATTATTAGGATATGATAAGTATTTATAAGAAGGATTTATCATTTTGTTTTCTATAAATGTTATTGTTGGCATCGTATGCATATATGATGGGTTATGTGCAATCAAGATATATTTTAAAATACATTGTTGACCCTTATGTCATATTGGCGACAATAGTTTTAATCATGATAAAAGTAATTTAAATAGTAGGATACAATATACACCAACATATAAAGATTTATATACTAAATAAGTCACCTCATTATTACCACTTTGAGCAATTTTCAATATAATTATGTGTTACATCGTTTAAAATTCTATAGATATTTTTAAAAATATTCTATTCTTAATAAACTAATAAAAAGTTTAAATACTTCAAATATTTGTCTTATAAATCCATTTAAACATTTTGAATATGTACCCGATTAAATTTTAATAATTTACCTTTTTTTAATAACTTAAACGTGTAATATACACGTGCAAAGCACGTATCGAGAACTAGTATTACTAAAAGTGGGAACAAAAAAAGTTGAAAGTTGAAATATTTTTTTGCCCCTACACTAGATTAAAATATTATAAATATTTATTTAATTACATGTTTAAATATTAGTAATAATATATTATTATATTGAGTAAATGGAGAGTTCATGTGTTCAAAAGAGGATTGTTTACTCTTCGAGATTTTAATGGAGGTTCATTGCATATATTTAATATTCTTAAAGTTGTTCTCTTTTATCTATTTTGGCCCTTTGAAATCTTCAAATAGCATTTAACTTAAAACTTTCACTACAAGAAAACTGCCCAATAGCGAAGGGAAAACTGGTCGCTATAAGTACGAACCTGGTCCCAAAAGGGAAATAGCGACCGGTTACACTGGTCCTTATAGCCCTAGTTGCTAAGGACCTTTAGAGACGAGATTATCGGGCTGGTCGCTGATTCTTTTTCGCGACTAGTATATTACTGGTCCTTAAAATACTTTTAGGGACCATATATCTGGTATCTATTCGGACTTATTGAAATTGAAATTGTGGTCGTTAAATCATTTTGTGACTAGTTTCTAACTGGCCCATAATTATTTTGGGACGACTTCTAAGCCGGTCTGTAAATCAGTTTGTGACCAGCTTGAAGTTGGTCTGTAAATCAGTTTGTGACCAGCTTGAAGCTGGTCTGTAAATCAATTTTCGACCAGTTCGAAACTGGTCCGTAAATGAGTCTGCAACCAGCGTCCAATTTATGAAAACTTTTAAGCTGGTCCCTAAATCATTTCGGGACCATTTTGAAGGTGGTCCATAAATCATTTCACAACCATTTAAAATTTCCTACCCAAAGGAATAAGGACTAACAATCTAGTCCTTAGATCACATATAATTTGCACCTAGAAAATATGATCATCAATATAAAGTTGCCACTTTCATATATAATATATAATGTAATTACAAAATAAGGTGAATATAAGTCATCTCACTAAGCTAGTAACAATATTGTGCTCATGAATCCTTAGCAAAAAAAAAATTATATACTATCCTTAAACTATATATAATCCAAAGTTGCCTTCACCTTCCCAAAAAAAAATTGTCAATCTACATGTTGTTTAACATCGAGTTTCTGCAAATTTTCAGCATCCAAAATCTGTAAAAGAATTTAAACTTTCATTTAGAAAACCTATATATAAAAATAAACAGAAAGGACACAAATGCTATTTTTGTTTCCAAGTTTCGCACACATTTTGGAGGTGGGAAATCAACAAGATTTGGTTTGAATTATGATTCCGTTGAGAATGCCAAGAAGTATGAGCCAAAGTATAGGCTCATCAGGAATGGGCATGACACTAAGGTTGAGAAGTCTAGGAAACAAATGAAGGAAAGGAAGAACAGATTAAAGTGTACTTGTGGAAAGATTAAAGAGTACTTGAGAGTTGCCATTAGTTAGTTTTACATGTTACTGTTATTTCAGTAGAGTTCTTATCAACAGTAGAACGTAGGACATTATGTTTGTTTATAAGTAGGACTAAAAATGTAACACTTTATCAAAGGACAGGGACTGTTCGACGAGCATGGGTATGAACATAGATAGGGGACCGGAGACATCTAATTCATTCACACATTTACACAAGTTGTTACATAGGATACTCATAGGAAAATAATGCAGAAGATTGAGGTACATGGCAAACGATGTGGAGGAGGAGTAGCGCAACACAAAACTCAATTTTAATGAGCATCATAACATGTAATGTAAGAGGCACTAATCAAGTATATAAGCATAAGGAGATGAAGGCATTTTGTAGAGAAAATAATTTTATTCTATTAGCTATACTAGAAAACAAAGTCAAAGAAGAGAGAGCACCAAAAATCATAAAGAAGCTTGGGGATAGATGGAGATGGGCTGCGAACTACAATATTGATCGGAGGGGAAGGATTTGGGTATTACGGGACTACTCTATCATCGACTTTGGAGTTGATGTTGTGCACCAACATTTATCTTTGGATATTGTACTAGAATAAAATCGAATATTGGATTTTACTTTGGAGCAGTGTATGGGTTGCAGAAAATTGAACTACAAGAGGGCCTTAATTATGGGGTGACTTAGAACCAGTGATCAACAATGTTGCAGCACCAAGTGACATATTCTAAAATGCTAAATACTGCAGCTCAAAGTGACAGCTTCTAAAATGGTGCAGCACCAAGTGACAGATTCAAAAATGCTGCAGCACCAAGTGAAAGATTCTAAGTGACATATTGTTAATGCTGAATGAGTTCAACAATGGCCAAACATAGAGGGAGCAATCCTGGAACCCCACTTTTCAGATCACTGTCCACTTAGTAAAAATGGAGGAACATGATGGAAAGGGTCCGAAGCCTTTTCGATTTTATAACTACATGGCAGAGCATTAAATTTTTATCACAGGAGTAGAGAAGAGCTGGAATAAAAGAATCTTACATGTTCTAAATGAGTTTCTTGTCTTCACTTGAAAATCCTTAAATAGTCAAAAGTCCCTTTTTCTCTGCAAAATTTCATCAGGAGTTAGTGTGCTGAAAAAATATAGAGTTACATTGTACATGTTCTAATCAACAGGGGAAGTCTAAAGGTATACACGAAAACATGAACCACTATATGTATTGTATACAATTACATTTTCACTCTCACAGATACAACTAGGACAATGTACTCACACCTTACTCGAAGCCACTCTGAATGACCCAACAAAAACCTTAAGATGTAAGATCGAAATCATAGTATGCAGGATGTCAACAACTTTAATTTTACAGGAAACTGTTACAGCACGCATAATCATTCAACTACTTTTATAATATTTATCAAACACACAAATATATTTTACGATAGAATAACCAATAACTAATAGCTTCGCTACGCAGAACCAGCACAATAAAATGATGTTTCAGGTAAGTTTTTACTCACATGGTATCATCAAGTATCCGGATAGTCATTCTCTTGAATTGGAGGCTGGAAATTAGGGTGTTGCGCTAAAGAAAATCCTTTAATTGCTTCAGTTCTTTCATCTCATTTTGAAAGTTAGATATGCAATCCTTCAAAGACTGATTTTCTTTTTGAGTTGAACGTAGCTCAGCCAACAATTCAGCTTTTGAGGAAGCCCCACCTTTCAAATCTCTTACTTTTACTCCACCTCCAAAGCCAAATACATGACTACGACTTTGAGGTCCAAAGCATTTCTCAACAATTTCTATGCTAGAAAGTGATGGTTCAGACTCCACCAATTCCTGAATTTGAGCCTACAAAGTGTATAACGAAGATTTTTTTCAAATCCCATAATAACTAGATGTGAAGAACATGTACAAATAACTAAATGTTAAGAAAATGTTCAATTAACCAAACGCACATGCTTCTCAAGTGTTTCAGAATCAACAAGTGTGTTATTCTTCTTGCGAGTCTCGTAAAAGATAGTTGCCAAATCTAGTGGATTGCCATCTTTTCTGCCCTTTACATAAAAATAAACATGTCAAAGAACGGTTCATCAACATTAAAACAGAAAAAGATTTGATGATAACACCTTTTGATAAATAATCTCTCTAATTGGCTTGCTACCAATATGATGAAGCATCTTCAACTTAGCTCTATTAATTGCATTTCTATTGCTTCTCACCTATATTTAAGTAACAACATTAAATTCAAATGTTATAAATAAATTATCAAAATGAGATCATAGTATGAAACAAAATTACATAATTAGGTAATATGTCAAACCTGAAAATCTTTTGAAGTAAAATGTTCTTTTACCAACCATTCCCATTGCTTCTTTTCTACCCCCTTAGGCATATTCTTAAGAGCCTCTTGTATAGGCTTACCCTTCACATAGTTTGCATACAATTGACCTCTCCATTTATTCCATAACTCTTTCATCCATCCCAAAACATGATCTCGATGACTATTCATGTCATCACTATCAAATTTATCCTATAATGTATCAAACATAGGTTCACATCAGCTATAATCACAGGAACAACTTGTATTTTGCTTAAGCTAACCATCAATTCCTTAGCTCTAACAAAGCTCAAATTAGTCACAGTCCTAGTATGTAAAACGATATGGGAGAAACAATTTAAAATTGAAAGAGGAAGGAGCACACTAATTAAGCATCAAGAATTGTATTAAGAAGAGAGTAGCCTAAGAAGAAATTGAAATATTTAATCAAATTACCTTAACAACAGCCCACATGTGATTTAGCTTTTCCTCCTTAATGTGTTTCCATGATGATACTCCCAACGGACATATATTACGATCACGAACTATTTTTCCCAAGTGCCTCGAAAATAGATTACTATTCTTCCCAACTGTTCGATTATTGTAAAATGTCAATTTGAGCTTTTGTCCAATATCAAGCGATGCAACTTTTTTGCACTTGTTACTTCCTCGAACTTTTTTATCCATTCCAGTAGCACATGAACCTACATTTACATAATTTATAAATGGTAGAAAATATTGTACATATGATAAACTTGTGATTAGATAGATATCAGAAATGAAAGCATACTTTTTTCAGCTGTTTGGGCAGACTGTTTAACTTGTTCAATAGGAGAAATTGGAATATCAGAATGCAAACTCTCTTTCTCATGAGCCAAAGCAGTTTTATCTGTTGTTCTCCATCCTTGAGAGAAACCTAATGCAAGAAATTATATTAGTAAAATTACTTGAATTAAATTCAATTCAATTCTAAAAAAGAAAAAAATGTAAGAAATCATACTTGTTTCAAATGTTGGGGTGGACTCCATAACATTATCAGTAGAAAAAGAAAATGCAACATCAGTTTGCATATGCTCTTTTTCAAAAGCCAAAAACTTTTTATTCATTGTTCTCAATCCTTGAGAAAAACCTAATGCAAGGAATTGTATCAATAAAAGTACTTGAATTAAATTCAATTCAATTCTGAAAAAGAAAAAAATTTAAGAAATCATACTTGTTTCAAATGTTGGGGTGGACTCCATAACATCATCAGTAGAAAGAGAAATTGGAACATCAGCTTGTTTAAATTTAAGAAATCATACTTGTTTCAAATCTCTTCACTCCTTTTGTCTTATCATATGCATCAAACCATTTGTATTCAAACAAACAACTCTTCTACCCGTGAATTGCAATTCAAGAACATCGGTTAAAACTCCATAGTAATCAATGTTCTCACTATGTTTATCAGTTTCACCAACGACAACCACACCACAATTTTGAGTCCTTAAATTTTTAGCATAATCTTCTGCATGGAATTTATATCCATTGACAATATAACCATTATAATGTAATACATATTTAGTAGGACCACGTGAAATCAAGAACCACAAAACAACAATGACAAATAACCATGAAGTTCCAAGTAGCTTAAGATTTCAAAAATGCACCACAAGTAGTAACTTTAGAAACCATTATGCATCCATAGTTTTAGTAGAAAAGAACAATTCAAACAACATTTGAAACACCAAAAAAAGGTAACTACTATGAAGTATATTTTATGACACACATACTTTTAAAGTTCTTGGGATAACTTAACTTTAATCCAATAAAAAATACACTAAATTGATCAAAAGTAAGTAGGAATAGAAGTCACTCAAACTAAATTTTACGAACTTCAATGAATAGAGTATTGATTAATAATACTACTACTTCTCAACAACTCTCTTAAAGTGCATTTTGCTCAAGGATTTTGGACTCAACTATTCAACTCATGGAAACTGTATAGATCACAAAATAACTTGATATTCACAATATTGGCTGAAAGCAAAGATGGTCAGCTAGTTTCAAGTCAATGTTGTTCAAGAAATTGCAAAAAATTGAAATAGAGAAAGTAGAATTAAACTAGAATGCTACTGAATATTTCAGATGCTTTAACAAAGCTCCTCTTAGTTGAGTGTTTTATTCAGCATTGACATCAGAGCTTACTATATTGGTTCTGTCAAATGATAAGTGTTCTCAGAGATTCTATGAGACATTAAATGTGCACAAGAAGTACTTATTTTGTATATAAAGACTGAAGGAAAATGTTCCTGGAATCTCAGTGTATAGTGAAGAAAATTTAGTCTCAAGTTCAATTCTTGTCTCTCTAGCATTTTATGTCTAAAAATGTTAGAATAGAACTGTATATAGTGTCCTACTTGGAAAACGATTGTGACCAAACGGAGAAAAAAGAGAAAAAAATGCATAAGTAGAGGGAGAAAAGTCCTTTAGATGTTGACAGAATTCTTTGGAAATATCTAAATATAATTCTGAGACTTTTCCACTCCCAATAATGTTAGAATAGACTTCTTTATATGTGTGTTTTTTACCATTAACTCTTTTCACCTTTTTGTGAGTTTGATATCTCAACTATTCTGTGTTTGCTTTTACCTACCTAAAGTATCACTCCCTCTGTATTAAAACATACCTTCGATGTTGAATACGCCTACACACACCTGTTGTCGAGTAGGAACAATATTTAGTGAACTCTGCACCGTGGTGTGTTTTGATACAAAGAGAAGAGTGATATATAGTTTAGATAGGTAAAAGGAACAATGGATAGTTGATATATGAAACTCACAAAAAAAAAGTGATAGTTGTCTCTTCACTAGGCTTGACGACTAAGTCTATATATTGATGCAAGACTTCAAGTCTTTACACCAAGATATACATTTCTCACAAATTTTCCAAATCAATTATGCTTTTAAATGTTAAGTGTAGTGAACAAATGCCTTCTATTTCTTTCAATATGATTAATCTTATAAACATCTTCAAATGCATCAGTAGCAGTAATAATGTTCATAACATTACGCAGAAGAAGAACGATCATTTTGTGGGTTATAATATGTAGAGTGGTTGTGAAGGCTTTAGCATATACTATAAGCTTTCCGATGAATACATAGGAGCAGACAATATTCCTACCAACTGTTCACTAATCAGATTGCCAATTCAGTCAAGTCATGGTGATTTGTTCAACATGTTAGGTCTCGAAATTCTAGTAGAATGAAAATTATCTGAGGAATGTAACAAATGCCATTATGGTGGAGGTCAATGCCAGAGTGATAAAACCAACAAATTTTCTTGTCACAAAGGTAGACATCTCCAAAATAATCTGTATTTCAAGGTCAAGTTCATTCTTCTTAAGTCACTTTCTTGTTTCATGACGCATAGATAATACATTTCGTATTAATTCCTCCTTCTGTAGATGCAAAAACACCTACAAGTAGTACCGACCAAAGAATAGTAACAACCGAAAGAAACATGGGGGAGCTGATTCTGGTCACAGGTACTAGAATATATTTAATTGCTTTCATGTTATTCTTATTACAGAATTTTCATGCATAACATTTAAATTCTCATCATTTTGTATTAGCTCAAAACCTTTCTCTAGTGATAAAGAAACAAAAAGAAAAGAATTAAATAGTTTTCGGTACACAAAATGTATGGATGTGGAGTTGAGGGAATTTTTTTTCTCTGATGGGTCATGATTTCATTTTTTCCCACAGGTGCAAGTTTGTCTACTGTTGGACTGTTGGTTTTACTACTCTTTTGCTTCAGAGAAAAAAAGTTGTGGTACAAATACATCAGGTTTTGGGAATCTAATGCTGAGGATCACCAAAAAGTTGAAGAATTCTTAAAGAACTATGGATCATATGCTCCAAATAGATACAATTATACAGACATCAAAAGAATCACCGGTCGCTTCAGAAGCAAACTAGGGCAATGAGGATTTGGTAATGTGTACAGAGGAAGAAAAGTTGTTAGTCCTTCAAGTGAGAGATCTCTCTTCTCGACATAAGTTGTGTAGTATCTAATTTGCTCGACATAAATTAAGAGAACTTATGTGTCGTTCAAGCTACTCATAGACACAAGTTAACAATTTTGTTTCTTTCTCGTCTAATCTTTTTACTGTCAGATTATACTTTAAAATTGAATACAATGGTAATACAATAAAAAGAATCATTCAAAATCAAAGCATATAAACTGGGAACTGAAATTAAAGATACTAATGAAAAAAATATTCAGCTAATTAATCAGCTGATAGAAAAAAATTGCTATGCCAGCCTTACCAAAATTTCGTGGCAGCAAAAATTATGAAATCCTAACAGAGAAAATCATTAAATAGACTCTCAAATATATCATCTTTGAACCTAAACCCCAACCTTACCTACAAAACTAGCATTTTTCGTCCTAACACAATAACAATGAGTATCTATAAGAGCTCAATCACATAGTATTCAATTATCAAGAAAGAAAAATGAAAGATTTTACAGAAAAAGAAGAAGGGGGAGATGAATTAGGAGGAATAAAATTACCTTAGATGTAGATACAAGTGGTAGATGAATCGTTTTGCTCCCAATAATGCCTTCAAGCTTAATGATTTAGGAGATTTTGCTGTCAATAATGCATTCAAGCTTCAAGATTTCGTAGAGTTCTGTGCGTGTTTGATAGAGCAAGAGAAAAAAAAATGAAAGAGACTTTAGTGATTTTGGCAGATTGCTAGCTAGAGAGAGACAGAAATTTATCAATGGATTTGGGGTTTTTAGGTTACTACTATAGAGAGAGAAATTATTTTTGTGCCTTTAAGTATTTCACTTCTTGTTCCCGCTCTTCCATTGTAATTTCCCGCTGAAATTTTTTACTTAGGGACGAGTTATTTTGTTTTTAGAAAATAATATAGTCAATTAGGGACTAGTAAATAATATCATCCTTATAGGTATATTTTAGGGACCATATTTATAACTTGTCACAATATTTTGGTCTTTAATAACCCTTTTTGTTGTAGTGTTAGTTGAAAACCACGCACTTTACCAAATTTGAACTCATCATGAATACATTGGAAAGCATAAGTCATAAACCATATTATCATGCATAGATCATCATATCACAAAGGCAACATATCATAAGTACCTTCAAAGTCTACTTGTGCAATGCATGAGTAAGATCCCATAATCCTACCCATACTAAGTAAAACTTCTTAAGTAACTATGTTTCATAATTCATATTCTTGTTCATATTAACATATTAGGGAATAAGCCTGAACCGACATAGACCATGTGAGGTAACATGGAATCCGGTGTCTACCCCACACCGAAAAGGGGTTGTCCTACTTGCCTAAGATAGAACCATACTCTTAGCTTAGGTGGATCCACTAGCTAAAGACCTATGAGAGAACATAGTTATGGGATAAGGGGGATTGCTACTAGAAAACCCAACCTAAACTAACGGAAGAGCTTCCATCCCAAGAGATTACTATAGAAAAACCCAACCTCAACTAAAGGAAGAGCATCCCATCTCATATCAATATCCACTCGGTGCTAAGCATTGATTCCCACATTTTTACATATTAAGTTTTGACTTAAGTTCATCACCATGGAAGAATGTCTTGACATTCAATCCAACATAATCATACTATAGCTCCTAGATTCATTATGTGAGACTAGTCTTCCAACCTTAAAATCATTCCATGTGACAAACCTTTCACATCATATCATATTCATGCATGAGTGTGTACAAGAGAACAACCTCCAACAGCACAACAACTAGATCATAATCATAATCACTTTACTCTCAAAGTGTTCATAAAGCACTTACATAAGTGTCATAATCATGCATAAATCACTACTAAAAAACTGCCAAAAAGAGATGAAAAAAAGTGATGGACTGTGTCGCTTTTTATTTTTTTAGATTTTTTTTTTGAAGAATGCGACGCCGTCCGTTGCTTTTTTTTAAAATTTTTTTAAAAAGAGACGAAGTCCGTCGCTTTAATTAATTTTAATTTTTTTTAGAATCTTGAAAAGCGACGGACAATGAGACGCCGTCTGTCGCTTTTTTTGAAATAGAAATTTGAAAAATCCAGAAAAGTGACGAACTAAAGGACCCTGTCCGTCGCTTTTCTGGGTTTAAAAAAATAAAATTAAAAAAGCGACAGATTAAATGTAACACCCCAGATTCGAGAAAGGAAAAAATTTCCAGATTTTTAGAAGTTGCAGGTGCCACTGACGGAAGCCACCTACGGACCATCAGTCGACTCACGACCCGTCAGTCAGCTTCGTCGATGGTCCAGTTAACTTTCAGTTTCAGACCCCAAATTCCATCCTTCAATCGCGAATGGCAGTCGACCAGTACGGACCGTCAGTCGACTCACGGTCTGTTAGTCCCGTCCGTCGATCACTCCGACAACAGTTAAGTCGGGGGTCTTTTGGTCTTTTCCTATTTCGTTAGACCCCTAAACCTCATCGTTTAGACCCTAAATTATGAGGTTTTAGTCAGTTTAAGCCTAGAAACATAACTAGAACTTACTCAAGTCAAATCATTAATCAAAACATAGAAAATTAGAAGCAAAAGAGGAGAAAAAGGTTATGAACCCTAGTTCAAGAACGCAACAAGGTTCCATCAGTTCCATCCCCGAAATCTAAAGATTTCTCCATGGAATTCGTCACCAGGTAAGTGGGATTTCACTAGTGGGTTCCTTTCACCCATTAGGTCCCTAGTTTTCAGTCAGTTTCTTGATTCCCTTATTATGACTAGACCTAGGGTTTCTTGAATGTTAGAATTATTGGGTTCTTAGCTGTTAGAATGATCCAAATCAGATTAG
>JAJOOS010015735.1:0-18087 GCA_029582725.1 Solanum chiquidenum
TGTTTTTTTATGTCTCTCTAGTATTTGCTTAAGTTTTGAGTGGGCTTAGTCCCAATGTTATATTCAAGTATTAGATGGTTTTGAGACATATTGTATAAAGTCTAAAAAGTCTTCCGCTTGCTATTTATTGAAAGTATCTTCGTGTGTGACGAAAGTTTTAATTCCTTATGGTTTTGGTGTCTATGCGATGAATGAATGCTAAGAGGCTTGTATTAGACCTCTTTGAGGTCGAGTACGCCGGTTACGACTAGGGGGTGCTCCCGGGTCGTGACATATACATTTATCAATTTTAGTCTCTTGACGATACACTTCTCATTTTCAATCCGTTATGAATTCAAAAACTTATCAGATTTTTTAATACAAATAACTTAGGTTTATATTATTGAAACTCATGCTTCTATAAAATTAGATGTTTAAACCATTTTTCCAGTTTTTTACTCTCCCCACTATTTTTCTTTAAATAACTCTTAAGAAAAGAACCTAACCTCAATGATTCAAATAAAATTAATGAAAATTAAGATATAAGTCTTGATTTTATTCAATGGAGAGTAAAATGAATTATACTATTATTGCTAATGACTTGAATATGCTATGTCCCCTTCTTTAGTGGTTAACAATTCATAATCAACGTGTATATTTTCAAAAAAAATCATAAAAAATAATAAGAGATTTGATATTAATACTCAAATTTCTCTATGTAAAATAAAATTAACAGAATAATAAAATCAATCTATTTCAAAATAAAATTAATCTAAAAAATTGTAAATCTACCATTTAAAAATTTTAACTTCTAAAAAAATTAAACAAACCCTTTAATAATGTTGTTGGACTACAAAATTTGGAATCAAAATATGTGAGTAAAGAACTTTTAATTTAATTATCATTCCAAGAAACTCATTTCTATTAAATATAAATAAATCTCTCCCCACACCCAACAAGTAATAACTTTTTTCTTTTTATGATTATAATATTTTCAAGTCATTAGCAACAATAATATGCTTCATTTTATCCACTATTGAATAAAATTGGGAATTATATCTTTATTCCTCGTGAATTTTATTTTGAATTGTTAAGGTTAAAGTTCTTTTCATAAGTGTTATTTGAAGAAAAAGTAACTGGGATAGAGAAATGACTGAAAAAATGGGTTAAAGATTTAATTTCACGAAGACATGAGTTCAGTTAATATAAATGTTGCACCTCAAATTTCAAAAAGGGAAAAGGTTGCATAAATTGTAGCTACTAGTTTAGGTCTACGAGACCAGTCTACAGTTTGTAGAACTTTCTACGAGTCATAGACCAGTCTCGTAGAAAGGGAGAAAATAATTCTTGAATAAACAAGTTTTTGAACTTTTCTACGAGTGACAAGGACGGTCCATCAAATAGTCGACGAGTCGTAGATAGATCTCGTAGGAAGGTCCCAAACTTAGTGAAATTTTAAAGGTCAAGTTGATTTCTATGATTGGGTGTACGGACCATAGGAATTCCTACGGGTCCTATTAATAACGCATCAGATTTAGTAGTGTCTTCTCTTTAGGAGTCTGTTGTAACTTCCTCCTTGTATATAGGTTATAGATAAGTCTTACCTATATCTTAGTTTATCTCGTTGCTGTAGAAGTTGTACATAATCTATATATACTTAGTTTACAATCAATAAAACACATCATTCCTTTCTTTCTACTGGCAATTTTATACTTTATATGGTATCAAGAGCCAATTAACTCTCACGAGTAAATTTCTATCGAGAAACCCTCCCACTCTTCCCAGAAAAATGGCCCCAAACATCACTGTAACCAACTCTGATGCCAATACAACGATTGTTCAATTTAATCCTGTCACGCAGTTACCAATCAAATTAAGTGGCAGCCATAATTTTTCCATTTGGAAAGCACAAGTGTCCATGCCTATGCGTGGTCACAATTTTTTTGGCCATCTCGACGGTTCTTGCCTAGCCCCTGCTCGTACAGTGGCTCAAAATAATCATGACGTCAAAAATCCTGCATTTGTTTCATGGTATCACCAAGATCAACTAATTCAAAATGCCATCTTGGACTCAGTTGATCCAACTCTTGCTGCTACGGTTGTTGTTGCATCACTTCCCAGGCTGCTTGGGATGCTTTGCACACTGCGTATGCCAACAAATCGCAAACAAGGATCTTTAGTTTGCGCGATCGTCTCGCTTGCCTCACAAAAGAAACCCTTCATGTCGCTGATTATCTGGACCAGGTTCGATCTCTCTGTGATGAACTTGCCATTGCTGGAGCTTCTGTGTCCAATGAGGAACTAATTGTCAAAATCCTCACTAGACTTGGACCTGAATTCCGTGAAATATCAGCTGCTATTCGTGCAAGAGATTCTACTATCTCTTATCCATAACTTTATGAGAAGTTACTTGACCATGAAATTTTTGTCAAACATGAAGAATCAAAGAAGCCACTCTCAACACCTATTACTGTTGTTATTGCACAGCAAACAAACATGCATCATCGCCAAGGAAACACATCTAATAGGCGTTCAAATGCAAATTCCCCCAACACCAACCAGTCAAGGTGTGCCCAACCATGGCGTGTTGGCAACAATAACCAACATCAGCGTTATGACCACACTCTGAAGTGCCAGTTGTGTGACCGTCCTGATCATTCTGCTAAGGTTTGCAGATCACAATCACACGATCACATACAAGCCCGGGCAAACTATGCTGCTCGATCTCCAACTCAACAGGCTCCTTGGATTGTTGATACAGGCGTCACTCACCATATGGCCTCTAATGCGCAAAACTTCACTGATGTGCACACCTATCACGGTCCAGAGGAGATACCAATGGGGGACGGTAACACCATTCCAATATCTCATACCAGTAACACTAACTTAAGCGCATCGAATCAGTAATTTAAGCTTCTCAATACTTTATGTTCTCATTCTATAAAAAATAATATTCTTTCTATTTCCAAATTTTGCCGTGATAACCATATATCCATTGAATTCTTTCCTTTTTCTTATTGTGTGAAGGATCTGAGTACGGGGGCGCCTCTGTTTCACGGGCAGAATCGAGATGGGCTATATGAGTGGCCATCAGGCAGTGCACATCATACCCCTCAATGCAATGTTATCATCCCTCTACACATGTGGCATAGACGTTTAGGCCATCCTAATCATCGTACTTAAAACACAATTTTACATCAGTTTTCTCTTCCAGTTTCACATTCTAGAACCACTTCCATTTGTAATTCGTGTTATTCTAATAAAATGCACAGGTTATCTTTTTCTGAAAATTTATTACAAAGTCAACGACCATTGCAAATAATTTATACTGATTTATGGGGGCCATCTCCTGTTTTGTCAATTGATAACAAGAGATATTATGCCTTATTTGTTGACCAGTACACGAAATACATGTGGTTGTTCACAATAAAATCAAAAAAGGAAGTTCTTGATGTCTTTCAAGCTTTACATCCCTTAATTGAGCGTCAGTTTCAAGCCAAAATTATGTCTCTCTATACTAATGGTGGTGGTTAGTTCCAAGGTTTATCCTCATATCTCAAAAATCATGGTATTGAACACTTAGTGACACCACCATACACGCCTCAAAGAGTGGCATCAGTTGAACGCAGACACAGGCATGTAGTTGAGACTGCCAAAACCTTGTTGCATCAAGCCTCCTTGCCCTCATCTTTTTGGAGTTTTGCCTGTCACCAAGCAGTCTACCATATAACCCGTCTAACCACTCCAAATTTACAAAATAAATGCCCTTATGAAATTGTATTTCACGAGGCTCCAAAGTATAAATCACTTAGAGTTTTTGGTTGTTTATGTTACCCGTGGCTTAAACCGTATGCCAAAAATAAGTTAGAGCTAAAATCAACTCCTTGTGTATATCTAGGATTTTCTAATAAACATTACTGCCACCAATGTTTTGATCCCATCAAAAATAAATTGTACTTATCTAGGGATGTTCAGTTATTGAAAGACACGTATCCTTTTCATAATATCTTTTCGAATCTAGAAATCCAACAGAGCACTGATATCAGTTGGGAAATTTGTTCTGATGTTCTACCTTTGACTAATAAACCATCAAGTTTTGATTCTTGTCATCCCCTCCCAGATGCTCTGCCCGTGCACTCTCCACTGCCCAACTCAATGCCTGTCATATCATAAGGTGTCTCTGTTGCATCAGGTAATTCTCAGACTTTATCATCTCCATCATTGCCACACACCATTACACCACCACCGGATAATACTCAGCCTCCACCGTCACCCAGACCATTAATCACCTATCAACGCAAAAATCACCAACAACTAAGTACCTTAGTGTTACCACTCCCTTGCCCTATACCTCCCACCAACCTACCTTCTTAGTCATCTGCCAATAACCTTTCCCAACCTGCACTTGCTTTGGCTCCATCTGATCCTCCACCGATGGTAACAACTTCAAGCCATCCCATGGTCACACGCTCCAAAACAAATAGCCTCAAACCCAAGCAGTTTAGTGTCAGTGTTCAACTCTCCTCTTCCTTTATTTCTCATACATACAAACAAGCACGTCCTCACCCTCACTGGAGAGAAGCGATGCAAGCTGAATTTGATGCACTTATTAAGAATCGGACATGGGATTTGGTTCCAATTACTCCTTTGATGAATGTGGTTGAGTGCAAGTGGTTGTTTCATATAAAACATAAATTTGATGGTTCCATTGGCAGGTATAAATCTCGTCTTGTTGCAAAGGGAATTACCCAGCGTCCTGGCTTAGACTTCCATTCCACATTCACCCCGGTAGTCAAACCAGTTACTGTTCGGTTGGTGCTTACCATTGCGACGCAGTAAAACTGGGCCAATCCATCAGATTGATGTCAATAATGCATTCTTACAAGGAAGCCTTGAGGAAGAAGTTTATATGAGGCAGCCACAGGGCTTTGAAGATCAAAGTCTCTCCGCCCATGTATTTAAGTTGAATAAAGCAATCTATAGCTTGAAACAAGCTCCCCGAGCTTGTTATAATGAGCTCAAAAGTTATTTGCTAACTGTTGGATTTGTCAAGTCCCAATATGATTCTTCTTTATTTATTTTGCATAATTTTGGATTCACTGTTTATTTTCTTATCTTTGTGGATGATATAATCATCACTGGAAATCAGATTTGTGGGGTACGTCATATAATCGATGGTCTTTCCACTCATTTATCCTTGAAAAACCTTGGACAGCTCCATTAGTTTTTGGGTGTTGAGGTTATCTCTTCTACTGCTGGTCTTTTTTTGTCCCAGCACAAGTATATTATGGATCTTTTAGATGATGTTGGCATGCTAGACAGTAAATGAGCTCCTACACCTATGACCTCAACTACCATTTTGACAGCTTCAGTGAATGATCCTCCGCTGATGGTACTCTTTATAGGTGGGTAATTGGAAAGTTGCACTACTTATCCTTTACACGTCCTGATATTGCCTTCACTGTTAGCAAGCTCTCCTAATTTATACACAATCCACGCCACTCTCACTGGAAAGCAGTCAAGTGATTACTCTGTTATCTTCGTCACACCTGCCAATATGGCATACAGATTGACAAAGCTCCATATTCTTATTTGGTTGTTTATTCAGATTCAGATTGGGCTGGTGATCCAAATGATCTCACTTTTACCTCTGGCTATATATCATGACCCGAGAGCAACCCCTAGTCGTAACACGGCGTATTCGACCTCTAAGAGGTCTTATACAAGAACTTAGCATATCATGAACATTAAAGCATATGAAAATAGCGGAAAATTTAAAAAAATTCTTTACAATTGAAGACTTTATAAAATAAGAGAGAGTCGATGACACTATGTCTCAAACCATCTATAACATTAGACTTAAATCTCTTTTAATACAACTTAGGGACACGGCCCTTACATAAATCTAAAAACATAATAATAAAGACATAAGTGAACAAGGTGGGTTCTTCCTCGAAACTATGAGGACTCCCCAAGTCTTCATTCCCAAGCTCCTTAGAAACCTATCTTCCAAGTATAAGACACCACATCTCCAAACCCTACACTTTGTAAGAAATGTAGAAGAAGGGGTTAGCATAAAAGTACTAAGTATGGAAGACATGCATAAAAACCATTAAAACATGCTTAAAAGGGACATTTAGTTGAAACCATGCTTTATGCACTTTTGAACATCATCTTGAAAGAGTTGAAGAATCATAAGTCATAAACAACTCACATATAGTTCATCAAAGCACAAAGGGTAATTAACATCACCATAGGCATAGTCTCTAATCATAGTCATAGTGAACATATCATCTATTACAAGACACACCACTCATGCATAGTCAATAACAAGACAATAACATCATAATAGAACAACAACATAGGTAACCTTTTGTTCTACTTGTGCAATGCATAGATAGGGTCCATAGTCCTATCTACACTAAGTATCACCTTTAGGCCACCATGATCATACTTAACATAAGTTCATACCAACATAGCCAATATCACATCCATACTCATTTCATAGTAAATCCACTACTTTAGTAACCCCTAGGGAACACTTGTGCAATGTGTGATTAGCATCCCATAATACTAACCTCACTAAGCACTCCTATAAGGCTACCTTAGTCATGCACTTTATCCTTTAGACCTCATTATAAACAATAGCCATAAGTAGAGAACCAATCATGTGTACCATTTGAATATAAAGACAAGTCACTCATAGCAACCATTCCTTCAATATACATGCATGCATTCATGTTATAACAATATGTAAGGGAACCATCTACCATATCCTACCAAGTCTACTAGTGCAATGTATTAGTGAAGTCCCATAAACCCACTCCTACTTAGCAAACTTACCAAGAAGTTATAGAGTAGTTCATCCTCCATTCATTAGCTTATTATTTAGGGAAGAATAACCTTAACTGACATAGATCATGTGAGCTACATGGAATCCGGTGTTCTACTCCTACACCGAAAAGAGAGTGTTCTACTTGCCAAGGTAGAACCATCATAATAGCTTCTAAGTGGGTCCACTAGACAATACCTATGTGGGCAAACATAGTTATGGAACAAGGAGATTGCTACTAGAAACCCGGACTTGCTAAACGTAGAAGGTTTCCATCTCATGAGACAACATATATATATTGGGAAACCTGGACTTGCTAAACGTAGAAGGTTACCATCTCATGATACAACATATATATATTGGGAACCCGGACTTGCTAAACGTAGAAGGAACCCATATGGGAAGCCGAACTTGCTAAACATAAAAGCTTCCATCTCATTTTCATGTTCCCTCGGTGCTAAGCACAATTCCCTTTTTAAAGTAGTATTAAGCCTTTATTTACAATTTAATTCAATAAAAAATGCATTAGGGACTCAACCCATCATTCATCATATAGCTCAAAGGTTTCAAAGATGAGAATAGCCTTTCTTCATAGAACCAACAACATGTGAGAATGTTCATTCATTTCATATTCATATAGTGTTTATGAGAATTTCCTTTTATTCAACACAGCAACACTACCATAATCAAAACATAAAATTCATACTCACATTCTAGCATACATAGTCATATCTTCATGGTCATGTACATTTCATGCATAATAGTATGTAACGGTGAATATGAGAATTAGCCTTTCAATTGACACCATAGACATATCATATTCATATTTATGGATGAAGTGTGTGCGTGCATAATTGTCCTCACAATGGCACAACAAAAACAACATTAACATCATAGACACCTCCCTTGTCAAGGGGGTCACAACATATACATAATATCCCAACTCATGCACAATTCACATAAATTGCATTTAAGGATCTTAGATCATGTAAGTCACATATCTAATATTCATCATTCAAGTACATCATTCATGACATGTATAGAATCATATAATCATTTGGGGATTATGTGGGTAGGGTCCTTCCACAAGAGAACCTCATAAAATTCAACATATAGACCATACCATGTTCATAACATCTCATTCATATTCATAATGTATCATACTTAGTCTTATCTAGGGTTGTAGGAGAGAGGGACCTTGTCTCAACACTACAATTCATACTAACAAGTAAGCACCTCCACCATAAGTGGAACAAACCATTCATTCAAAGGATATATAATAAGTAAACATCTGCCCCACAAGTGGATCAACAATTCAATAGAAGGTTACTTACCAATTGAAAACCTTCATTCATAGCCATGAAGGCTTTCTTAAAGATTCAACCCTATTTTATTGATATTAATACATCATATATGATAACCTCATAATACAATAATGAATTTCATAATAACATACTAGATTCTCATCCTTCAATCATCATTCAACACAAGCTAGGGTTTAGAATTGAGAAAGAAAAGGGAAATCATGGGTCTTGTGGGGAATTGTTCAAAAACCATAAGTATTACATGAATTCATCCACAAACATTCATAAATAACCATTATAGATCAATGGAATCGATTTTAGAAAGAGACCCACGAATTTGATTGAAAACCTAGAAATTGGGGATCTTTGAAAATTTAATTGAAAGGGCTTCTTCGTGATAGCTAACCAAGAATAAAGGACTCCCATACCTTAGCACTTAGAATCCCACAACTTTCGTGATGAAAAGCTTCCATCTCCTAGCCCTAGTTAATCTCCTTCTATGTTCTTCAATGGAGGTTTTTGAGAGAGAATATTTTTTGGAGGAAAAGGAGTTGGGCATTTATTTGGGTCTTGGAATAATTCATTGAATTGGGTGAATTTTGGGGTTAAAATGACTTAAATAGGGGTCCTAGGCTTGGGAAAAATGAGATATCCTTGAGTTAAAACAATTGGGAAAAGACAACTGCCGAAATGGCATCACTAAAGCCTTCACGGACCGTGATCATCACCACGGCCCATGAAGCGGGTCGTGAAGATTTTCCAGCCTGACAGTGCTTCACTATTTCGGGCATAACTTTTTACTCCGAGATTGGAATTGGGAAAACTCAGTGGCGTTGGAAAGAGGACTCAGTGACCTTTAATTATATAGTTTATGGCACACCTAATTCGTTTTGAGATAACAGATATGACCATTTGAAGTTGACCCTATACTCTAAGTCCAATGGAAAGCCCTTCACGTGAGGCTCCACGAACCGTGGTGCCTGCCACGAGCCGTGGTGCCTCACGTGGTCATGATAAAGTATCTAGGAAACCTTCCCCTTAACCCCTAAAAATCTAAGGCACCACCACGAGCCTTCCCACGAGCCGTGAAGTGGCTCGTGTGGAGGGGCTGTTTTTGGGCAGCCTTTATTTAGACACTGCCAAGCCTACCACGAGCCGTGGTGGTGGTCGTGGAAGGTGAGGCAGTGTCCATGAAAGAGTAGGCTGCCCTAGTCCTATTCCTTGGCTCTAACCCTCAAACTTAGCCCTCACTTAGTCTACTAGTTTCCGGACGTCATGGTCGTTTATTGACGTTTGACCTCTAAAATCACTAAACTAGCTTCAATAGCCATTTTAATCATTTAAACAAGTTTTCAACTATAAACTAATATGTGAGTTTCTAGTTCAACTTACTAGATTTAGTCGAGCCTTAGCTAGGTTTTACTTGTTCGTACGGGGTGTTACACTATATCACTTTCCTAGGCAACACACCAATTTCCTCGGCCTCCAAGAAACAACGCTTCGTATCTCGGTCATCTATAGAAGCTGAGTATAGAGTTGTGGCTGCTGCTGTTGCAGAAATCAACTGGATCACAAATCTTCTTCATGAACTTTGGCTTTCACATAAGGGAGTTCCACAGGTTTTCTGTGACAACATCAACACCACTTACATTTTTTCGAATCCGGTATTTCATAGTAGGATAAAGCATGTCGCCATTAAATTTTGCCATTAACTTTCGCTTTGTTCGTGAACAAGTTCAGAACAAGGATATTGAAGTTCACCACCTTCACTCAGCTGATCAAGTGGCTGACATACTCACAAAACCTCTTCCCAAAGCTTCTTTTGTCCAACAATTTTCCAAGTTGGGTGTTATTGACACCACCAACTTGCGGGGGCGTAATAACGCATCAGATTTAGTAGTTTCTTCTCTTTAGGACTCAGTTGTAACTTCCTCCTTGTATATAGGTTATAGATAAGTCTTACTTATATCTTAGTTTATCTCGTTTCTATAGAAGTTGTACAGAATCTATATATACTTAGTTTACAATCAATAAAACACATCGTTCCTTTCATTCTACTGGCAATTTCATACTTTATACGTATAAGGGTTTCTGTTAGTTTAGAGCATTTTAATATTATTAATATATTATTATAGCTCATCATTTTTTATCACATAAGGTGTTGTCTTTGTCATTGGTGTCAGTGGTTTAGTAATGCATATTATTGTAAGGTTTTATTGCAATTAAACAATAGGTATAAACGTTCCAGTGAACGTTGCAATGGTGAAATTGTAACATTTGCATGTCGGTGCATTTGTTTCCCTCGCCTTTATTTCATTCTTTTACTCCTCCATTATATTGTAACCTATGTAAATCATATGGCCATTTATCTTCACTATTTACTACCCTATTATCTTTCTATCAATTGGTAGGAAGACTTCCTCAACTATAAATAGTGGTAGTCTTCATTTGGTTTAGAGACACTAGAAAAAGATAGAGAGGAAAAAGTTAGTAAAAAAAAGAGAATTCTTATTTTTGTGGAACTTTGGACTCAACTCTTGTCCAGAGTTGTTGAGTTATACTTCGGTTGTTGTATCCTGGAGGGGACAAGTCAAGAAGGACTACTGCTGAACCGGTGAAAATATTTGTTGCAGTGGGCTTGAATCTCCTTAAAGAAAGCGAGATATATATCTGCACCTCAGCCCTAAATAATTATTTATTCATTCTATTAATTTTATTTTCAACTGTAATTTATTGTATTTGTGGTATAATACTCCAACAATTTTAAGGAGATTCACTATGGTTACAATTGAAAAAAATCGCGGATGTCAAAATGGGAGATCTTAACATGACATTTTGGTTCATTCGTAACCATTTCAAGAGATGGAAGGGTAAAGTTCTTTTCTACTTAAGTCTTCTTAATGTCTCGTATGTGTTAACTGAGAAGAATCCTCACAAAAAAGACATCACCTCTATGAATGATGATGAAATTATTTCTCATCCAAAGAAAGTGGAGAAGTACGATGGTGATTCCTATAAGTGTCGATAATTTTTATGAATATTATGATAGAACTTACTCTAGTGCAAAGAAAATTTGAAAAGCATTGCAAAGTAAGTATGATACTGAAGAGGCTGGAGCGAAAAAATATGCGGCTAGTAGATTTTTTTGTTTCCAAATAGTGGACAACAAATGAGTGGTAGACCAAGCTCAATACTGTATAATGATAGTTGGAGAGCTTAGGTCCGAGAAGGTTAAAAATGAAGATAACCTTACTGTTTGTGGCATAGTAGATAAACTTCCACCATCTTGGAAGGAATTTCAAAAAACTATGTGTCACAAACAAAAGGAAACCTCTCTTGAAACGTTGATAATGAAAATTCGTATGGAAAAAGAGGCAAGGGGCCAATATGCACTTTTACAAACAGAAGAGAGCAACATTACAACGAAGGTAGATTTAATTACTACAAATAATGCTACTCATGAATCTCACAAAAATACTTCTTTGAAACCTAAGAAGAAAATATTCAAGAAAAATAATGGTTAGACCTCCCAAGAAAAATAATGCTGAAAATAACCAAGCACAAAATCAACAAGTTCAAGACAAGGGATTGTTCTTTGTTTGTGGCAAGAGTGGGCATATTGCTCGATTTTGTAGATTCTGGAAGTGTGGCCCTAACCCTCAAGCAAATGTTACCAAAGAACCTTTTGTGGTGGTGATTACCGACATAAATATGGTTGAAAGTGTTGATAGATAGTGGGCTGATTCTGGTGCAAACCGTCATGTCTGTTATGACAAAGACTGTTTTAAAAAATACACTCATTTTGAGGATCCCAAAACCATCATGCTTGGTGATTCTCACACAACTCAAGTGCGTGAAATGGGAGATGTCGAATTGTGTTTTACTTCTGGAAGGGTATTAACTTTGAAAGATGTACTCTATACTCCTTTCATGAGAAAATATTTGATGTCTAGTTTTCTTCGTAACAAAACATGCTTTAAACAAATTATTGAATCTAATCAATATATAATAGTGAAGAAGGGTATTTTTGTGGGAAAGGGGTATGCTTGTGATGTGATGTTCAAATTGAATGTTGAAATGAATAAAACTTCTACTTCTGTTTATAGGCTTTCTACCAATTTTTGGCGTGCTCGTTTGTGTCATATTAATGATCGTTATGTTGAAATCATGAGTAGTTTAGAATTAATCCCAATGGTTAAAAAGAATTTTGAAAAGTGTGAGGCTTGTAGTAAAGCCAAAATCACTAAAAGGCCTAATTTTCAAGTTGAGAGAAAAACTGATTTGTTAGAATTAGTTCATACTGATATTTGTGAACTTAGTGAAATATTAACTCGTGGAGGTAATAAATATGTTATCACTTTTATTGATGATTTTTGTAAGTTTACATATGTTTACTTGATGACAAAAAAAAGTGATTCTTTTGAAAATTTTAAAATTTATCTCCATGAGGTTGAAAATCAGTTTGGTAGAAAAATAAAAAGAATTAGAAAGATTGAGGCAGTGAATATGAATCAAATGAGTTTAATTCTTTTGTTAGATCATTGGGAATAATTCATGAAACTACTCCTCCTTATTCTCTTTCATCTGATGGTGTAGCGGAAAGGAAAAATAGAACTTTGGTTGAATTGACTAATGTCATGTTTATTGAGTCACATGCCCCTTTAAATTTTTGGGTTGAAGCTATTTTGACTACTTGTTATGTGTTAAATTGTGTGCCTCATAAAAAGTCTAAATTGACACCTTTTGAATTGTGAAAACAAGCCGAGTTTGAGATATCTAAGAGTTTGGGATTGTATAGCCTTTGTGAGGCTAATGGATCCCAAGATTACAACGTTGGGTAAGAAAGTTACTACTTATGCTTTTCTTAGTTATGCTTCAAATAGTACAACCTTTATATATTTTTAATCTTGAAGACAATGTTATAATTGAATCAGGTGATGCTATTTTTCATGAGAATAAATTACTTTTGATTCTAAAAATAGTGGGGGTCAAAGGATTGAACAAAGTATTTTGTCACTCCCTAATTCTTCTTACAAAAAAAGTTAAAACCGGATGGATCTATTGATAAATATAAGGCTAGACTATTTGCAAAAGGATTTAAATAACCAGAAAGCCTAGAATTTATTATACTTTTTCTCCGGTAACAAGAATTACATCCATAAGAATTTTAATTGATATGGCTGCAATTTTTGATTTGCAAATTCATCAAATGGATGTAAAAACTATTTTTTAAAATGGAGACCTAAATGAAGAAATTTATATGGATCAACCCGAGTATTTTGTTGAAGCAGGCCAAGAAATCAAAGTATGTAAACTTACTAAGTCCCTATATGGCTTGAAACATGCACCAAAGCAATGGCATAAAAAGTTTGATTACTGCATGATTGGAAATGCTTTTATAACAAATGAGTGTGATAAGCGCATATATCATAAGTCTTGGAATAATTCACATGTGATTATTTACCTATATATTTATTGTCACACCCCGAGACTACCCCCGAGATGCGGACACGGGACCTAGGACCACAAGTGATCTCAAGCTAACCCTGCTGGCATGATCATGAGCATACTAAAGATAATAAACTGATGCGGAAGCTATAATCATAAATAAATCTGAAATGATGAGGAATACCCATATAATGAATTTGAAATGAATGAAAAATGATTAGTTTAATACAAAGAAAATATTAACTCAATACTAAGTTGAATCTAACTATGTCTGAAATAAGCCTCTAAACTGACTAGAAATGTTGGGACATACCCCAATTAGATCTAGCAAAACTGAAACTAAAGACTAAAAGCGATAAAGATAAGCATGTCACTAGTCCTCGAAGAATGAGGACTCACCACTGATGCTGCTGAACTAAAGACCGGGAACCGATCTAAGCGTGATTTGGATACTGAGAACCTGAACCTACATCACGAGAAGATGTAGCGCAGAGTATGCGTCAGTACTTGAAAGGTACTGAGCATGCATGATAGAATACAACTGAAATAACATATAACTAAACAAAGCAAATAAGCAATGATATAATCTGAACATGATATAGATGCTGAATGATGAGATAACTGAATGCAGTGACAAATTTATACATGCTGAAACTGAATACTGGATATACTGATAAATGGTCAATGCAATAGGCTCTGACTGAACTGTGGGAGCTACTAATAACCGATAATAAAACCACATGAGCTAAATGTGGAGTCCAATGTATACGCCCCATCGAGAGGACCCAATATACCCTGCCAGAGGTATAGAGGCATGCTGGCGTGACACTGAAATGATGCCCACAGAGGGGACCTACAACCTACGTGGCTAGTAGTTCTGGGACTATTTGGGTACGTTGAACGCTAGTCCAACTCAGTATTATGCTACTCCCAATGGATTAAGTAATTATCAATTTATGACTGAATTTCTGTAAGTTGCTGGATAGTTCGAACTGAACATGCAAACTGAGAATGCAACAATTAAACTGATATTGATGCATTAATAACTGAGGCATGTATAACTGAATAACTGAAATATCTAACCTAGCATGTGTAATTCAAGAACTAAAGAAATGCATAGCTAGGGTTCTGAAATTCATGCAATAAACTGAATATTAACATAGTAATCTTATTTGGATCATTCTAATAGCTAAGAACCCAATAATCAAGAAACGTTCAAGAACCCTAATTTCGTTCATAGCATGGAATCAAGAATCGTCTGAATTCTAGGGATCTAACGGGCGTAAGGGACCCATTAGTGAAATCCAACATACCTGGTGACGAAATCTCCACGAAAAACTATCAACTAGGGCTGGACTTGACCTTTCCGATGACTTTCAAGCATTCTCCGGTGGCGGCTAGGGATTTGCTAGGGTTTCAGTCTCCCCTCTCTCTACGCTCTTCTTTTCTTTTGTTTTAGTTAATTAAATGACTTAGGTAAGTTCTAGTTAGGTTTCTAGGATTTTAAATGACTAGCTAAAACCCTTTTAATTTAGGACTTAAAAGAAGTGTGGCAAAAGACAAAAACACCTTTGACTTAAAAGTTGTCCAACTCCTGATGCGGATTGGGCACCTGCCAGATCTGAAAATTCTACAAATTTTTCCTTCACGAATCTGGGGTGTTACATTTATGATTTATTGATCTTTGGCTTTAACATGAATGTTATTGATGAAGCTAAAAATATTCTTAGAAGCCATTTTGATATGAAAGATCTTGGTGAGGTAAATTTTATTCTTGGAATAAAAATAACAATAACATGTGATGGAATTTTCCTTGACCAGTCACATTATGTTGAGAAAATTTTGAATAAATATAACTTTCATAATTGCAAGCATGTTGTAACTCCTTTCGATTCAAGTGTTCACTTATTTCTTGTTGAAAGTGAAAATGATGTAATAAATCAAAAGAATTATGCTAGCATTAATTGGAAGTTTGAGATATGTGATTGACTGATTGAACTAGGTCTTATATTATATATGCAGTAGGAGTACTTGGCAGGTTTCCAAGCAAGCCAGGTAATGAACATTGACATGCTATAACAAGAATTATGAGATATTTAATTGGACAAAAAATTGTGGTTTGTTCTATAAAAATTATCCTATTGTACTTGAAGGTTTTCTGATGCAGATTGAAACACCTTATCAGGTGGTTCATGTTCTACCACTGGTTATGTCTTTACTTTGGATGGTGGTGCTATTTGTAGGAGATAAAAAAAAGTAAACTATAATTGCTAACTCTACCATGGAGACTGAACTAATTGTTTTAGCTTCAGCTAGTGAAGAAGCGAATTGGTTGAGAGATTTGTTATTTTAAATACATTATTTTGAGAAACTAATTCCTCTTATTTTAATTCATTGTGATAGCACCGCTGCGATTGGTAGAGTTCAAAACCACTATTACAACGGTAAATCCAGACCTATAAGGAGGAAACATAGTAATTTAAGATCGTATTTGACAAATGGTACCATTAATGTTGATTATGTCAAATCTTGTAGATCCTCTTACCTTTAAGGCCTTAACAAGAGAAAAGGTCTGGAGTACGTCGAGGGGGATGGGATTGAAGCCTATAAATCTTTGAGTCATATATGAGGAAACTCAACCTGGGGACTAGAGGTCCTATAACCATGTTCAAAGGAAAAAATGAATCGTATGTTGACTTGCTGTGAAAAATGCACCATTTTCTATTCCCTCCGTATGATGTGAGTGCATTGTTTCCTGTAGTGATTTGTGAAGGTTGAGTTGATAAAACTCTTAATGAATATTTGTAGCCCGTATGGGTGGAGTGTTAAACTTACAGGAGCACTCTCGATAGATTTCACCTATGTGAGTGTGGAAGTAGGTCTCTTCCTATGAGAATTGGGCTTATTCTCAAAGGCACTCATGAAATTGGGATAGCACAAGGCCGTAACGTGCTTTTGAAAGCTCATGTCAACACCTTGATTATTAATGTGGACAGTGATATTTTATTTCCCTTAAGCAATCATAGTTCAAGTCTGAGACCACTATGACTCTGGAGTAAAAGTTATTGTTTCACTAAGTGGAGGCTTAATGAAGAGCACACCTTCATTATGCATAGTAGTCTTCCTTCTGCTGATAAACTCTCTTATCTAATATTAAAATGAGTGGGAGATTATTAGTGTAGAAAATTTTAATATTATTATTATATTATAATAGCTCATCATTTTTAATCACATAAGGTGTTTCCTTGGTCATTGGTGTCAGTGGTTTAGTAATGCATAATGAACGTTGGCAATGGTGAAATTGTAACATTTGCACATTGGTGCATTTGTTACCCCTCACCTTTATTTCATTCTTTTACTCCTCCATTATCCTTGTAACCTATATAACTCCTAAGACCATTTATCTTCACTGTCACGCCCCGAGACTACCCCCGAGACGCGGACACAGGACCTAGGACCACAAGTGATCCCAAGCTAACCCTGCTGGCATGATCATGAGCATACTAAAGATAATAAACTGATGCAGAAGCTAAATCATAACTTAAAATGAAAATATGGGGAATACTCATATACTATAACTGAGATAAATGATAACTGATGAGTTTAATACAAAGAAGATATTAACTCAATACTAAGTTGAATCTAACTATGTCTGAAATAAGCCTCTAAACTAACTAGAAATGTTGGGACATGCCCCAACTAGGTCTAGTAAAATTGAAACTAAAGACTAAAAGCGATAAAGATAAACATGTCACTAGTCCTCGAAGAATGAGGACTCGCCACTGATGTTGCTGAACTAAAGATCGGGAATCGATCTAAGCGTGATCTGGATGCTGAGAACCTGAACCTACATCACGAGAAGATGTAGTGCACGTATGCGTCAGTACTTGAAAGGTACTGCGCATGCAGGATAGACTAAAGCAGAAATAATATCATAACTGAACAAAGCAATAAAGCAAGAGCATAATCTGATCATGATATAAATACTGAATGTTGAGATAACTGAATGCAGTGACCAATTTATAGCATGCTGACTGAATACTGAATGAACTGTAAATGTGATCAATGCAATAGAGTCTGACTGAACTGTGGGAGCTACTAATAACCGACTTAAAACCACAGGAGCTAAATGTGGAGTCCGATGTATACACCCCATCGAGAGGACCCAATATACCCGGCCAAAGGTATAGAGGCATGACTAGCGTGATCACTAAACTGATGTTACCCACAGAGGGGACTTACACCTACGTGGCTCGTAGTTCTGGGACTATATTGGTATGCTGAACCCTAGTCCAACTCGGTATTATGCTAGTCCCAATGAATTATATGGTTAACTAGTTATGACTGAATTTCTGTAAATATTGGATAGCTCAGAACTGAACTTGTAAACTGAGAATGCAACAATTAAACTGATATTGATGCATTAATAACTGAGGCATGTATAACTGAATAACTGAAATATCTGACCTAGCATGTGTAATTCAAGAACTAAAGAAATACATAGCTAGGGTTCTGAAATTCATG
>JAJOOS010015736.1:0-16445 GCA_029582725.1 Solanum chiquidenum
AAAAGAAATTATAAAATAAAAATTTAAGAACACATACTTGTTGGATCAGAGTTGAGGGGAATGAAGCCTGGTCCGAAATCATTCATGATACATATATGAAAACTTGTCATTCATGTTACCTTCTTATGAAAGATCTCGAACCAGACGACATTCTCCTCAACAATATTACATGTCTCTCTCTTTCTATGTTGTTATTTTAGAGAAGAGAAAAAGATAAAGAGTATGCTCAAATATATTACTCTTCTTAGGGTTCTTTAGTTATATGCCATGGAAATGAAGACAGATTCTTATATAAAATAATCAAATCCACCTGCAAAAGGGTGTGTACACGACTTAAACTTTTTAATGAGATGGTTATTTTTTCCGCACATCTTTGCTTAGAGAATCTCTAATGTAAAGTTCATGAGATAATTCCACTTTAAAGGTTGACATGCTCAAAAGTAAATGATAATGGAGTTTATTCCCAAGCAAAGGATGTCTTTTTCTTCCCACTTAGGAAAAGGATGGATGACACATTATATATACGCATCTTAACTTGACTTCAACTGACAATTAAACATTTCAATTTTGAAAATATACACATCTAAACATTTCAACTCGTCCCAATATTGTGTAAATGGAGATTTCTTTGTGTTTCGTGTACACATTGATGTGACACATAGATTTTGAAGATGTATACATGATCATTTTGTAAGTTGGACTGTTTAACTGACTTAGTGATAACGAGTTAAGATGTCTAAATGTGAATCCTTAAAGTTGAAGTGTTTAATTGTCGAGTATATATATATAGCTACTTTGATGCCAAGCTTAAATATCAAGCTTGTTGGTCCACCTTTTGGAATTTCATGAGACAAATTTACAAAGCATAAAGAACCAGAACCGTGGATATTTTAAAGGCACTTTATTAGTTGTTTCTAATGTTAAAAAATAATTATTTGATCCCACTTTTTGGTTTGTATGAGATACTTGAATATGTGAATTATTTAAGCTTAGACATACCTTGCTCGAGTTGAGGGTCTTTTGGAAAATAGTCTTTATGCCTTGGTAAAATTTGCTTATACTTAGCCCTCTTCAACCTCGCATATATGAAATTACACTAGATGTGTTATGATGTTATTGTTGTACAAACTCCACATATAGTTTTACCAGGAAATGTCTTTTCTGTAGTTCTATTTTTGAGTTAAACTAGTCGTTTGATAGAGTGTATAAAAATAATGCTAAATAGAGTCTATTAGCAATGCTTACATTAGTAATGCTTGTATTAGTTATGCTTGCATTAGTTATACATAGATTATTTCTTATGCATTGTTTGGTTTGATATATTAAAAATATCATGCATTGTACAAAAATATCTTCCACAATTATTGTGAAAAAGATGTAAAAGGGTTTTGAGGGGGTAATTGTGTCTTTAAAATGCTAATGCATGCATTAAATTCCTTTGCATTACTAATACCTAGAAATCCATGGTATTAGTAAATAGTAATACACTCCCCTATACACAATAGAGTGTATAACTAATGCAAGCATTAGTTATTCATAGCATGAGAAAGTGCACCAAACAAGATACTACTAATATACAGAGTTAATGCATACATTAATTTTGCTAATACACTCTACCAAACGACCTTGGAACCCATACAATGCGCAAACAACGTTGTAAAATAGTAATTGTTGAAATTACTGATGTGAGAAGTTTGGTTATATGATAACATACCCAATGTAATTCCACTAGCGAGGTATAAGGCTGGAGAGTAAAGTGTATGAAGTCTTATCCTTACGTTGTAAAGGTAGAAAGGTTGTTTCCGATAGACTCTCGACTCGACTCAAGTAAAACATATCAAATTAGGGTTATGTCCTTGATAAGCTACAAGTGTGTCACGCCTTGTCTAATCACTTCTCTCTAATATTTGTTCGGTCTATCTCTCCTTATACCTACCTCCTCACTGAGGCATTCGAACATCTCCTCTTCGTATTTGGGGTAATATCCTTTGTAAGTTAAGTTGTATTTTTATACTTTGATTTGTTGCTTGGATTTATTGATGTTCAATATTCTTTTTTTTGTTAGTTTTATCTACTCATTGAAGCTAACATGATTTTATTGATAATGTTTATTCCATTCTACAACCAATACAAACAAGTACAACATGATATCTGAACTAACGAGCGAGCAGCAAAAGACATAAGATAGGGGTAAGACTACAAACACACGACCCTTTCCACACTTCACGTGTGGAATGACACCGAGTATGTTATTGAAGTCGTCAACACTTCATCCATAGCACATCGTCAAATTCACCCTTTAACTTCTCTCCTGCTAGTACTCTCCGTTCTGTTTCCCCTGTAGTAGTCTCCATAGGCATAGTCGAGGGGTGCCAAGCTGGAGTTCCATTCTCATATCCGTTACACGTCAATCGTGTCAATCCACTCCCATCCAATTTCACCACATATAAGTCACCATACGGCTGAAACTGATTTGGCAACGACACCGGTTCTGCTGTCACTCCGCTCAAATTGCCCGTAAACAAGAGCCATTCACTGTCCTTACTAAAACATACATGATTTAATCTCTCCTTATCCACTTCCTCTGATCCCTCCGGCCCTGCCACGTAGATCCTCCGGAGCCCTGATCCATCCGGATGAATAACGTAGATGCTGAAACAATTAATGTCATCCGGATTGTGCATGTTGGAAGAAAATGCAATTAGTTTCCCGTCAGGTGACCAATTTGGCATCGTATCAATCCATGCCCCATTCGTTAACTGACGAATTTCTCCTCCCTCCATTTCTCCATTGACTGCATCGATAATATACAGATTCTTATGCCCCGAACGACCTGAACGAAACACCACATGCTTTCCATCAGGCGAACAAGAAGGAAATGCGTTATTACCAGTCTCTTCCCCTGTTAGAACTTTTATATCTACCGGAATATCATCGTCATTAACGTTCAATGAGCTGAACGAAACGCGTGCTATTTGGACAGTTGTTTTTACTGATTCGAATATAGGTCCGATTGATGTAAAAATCACATCAGGTTCAGCTGGAGACCACGAATTGCAGAAAGATGTACGATCTTTAATCAATGTCCATTTTTTCGATCCATCTGATTTGATGATTTTGAGTCCTGTGAATCCCGGATTGAATGCAATGAATTCACCGGATGGAGAGGATGCAGGGAAGAATCCGTTAAGCCTCAGCATTTTCAGTCCGTTTTCCGGAGAAATTACAGGGTCCAAATAAGGAATTGTTGTTTCTCCTGAATCCGATTCGCCTCGATATCTGTGATAACCGAGGAAAGTCGATTCAGGAGAGAAGAACGGATTGTAGTGGTGAATGGTAGGATTAATCAATTCCGTCACCGGAAAGAACTTCTGAGACTCCACATCGAAAATTTCGATGTGGCGATAGCTCTTTCCGGGTCTTCGAGTTGCAATAGCAATAATTGATGATTTAGAGCGGTCTGATGATGCTACTGCTGCTGCAGGAGTAAAGCAATGCACACCAGGCGGAGTAACTCGAATCGAACTATTACTCTCATCAACCAAATTTGATAAATCGTCTGGCATATCGACTTTGAAAATGCTCCACCATCCATCTTCAGCTTGTCTGTGAAAATAAATCGTTGAATCACCGGACCAAGTTGGCCAGCCACCGTGTCTACACACAATTGTTCTCATATCAGGTTTAGATACAGGGAAAACAACGATATCAGTACTCAGATCATGAAATTCATCGGTAGGCCAACGACGATTTCCATAGGATGCAACAGCAATCATGTGTCCGGATTTTGAAATCGAAGGACTAAAATCAACGCATTCTTCTGGAGTCAATCTTGTTACCTCATTGTCGCCGTTGATATTAGTGCAGTAAAGAGCAGAGGAGCTTGTGAATTTTTTTTCTGAATGCTGATGAGCTGAGATGTAATAGAGGCGATTATTACGAAGAATCGGACGATCGAGAAATAAGCTATTAATTGAAGTAGGAATTAGTTCGATTCCTGATGGGTGTTGTCTCAGGTAAATGCGAGGAGCACCTGATCTTTCAGAGACGAAGACCAGTGTTTGGTCTTCGTCAATGAATTGACCGTTGAAATTGACGGATGCACCGTCAGTGAGACGGTGCTCCGTCATTGGAGAATTGAGGAAAGACAATGGAGATTTGAGGGAGAAGATATCGAAACCGTAATTGGTTCTACCAACGGTAGAGAAGATAATTGAACCATTTGGTGATTGTGAATCCATAATAATAGTTAATAATTTTGTTGATGTGATTCTGCAGAGATGGAAAATGATAATTTATAGAGAAGTTTCAGCTGCATTTGGATTTCCTATACACGTATCATAAATCTTTACTGATGTGACATCGGATCTAAGATAAGTGGGGAAATGTTCACGTTAGCCATGACGTTTGGTCTTTTGTTTTGTTTTGTTTTGACCTGTGTTTTACCCCATTGTGGGGCAAAGCGTAAGCCAAAGTTGTGTATGTATTTGTCGAATTTTATAGGCATAATACATAAACATTATCTTTAACTTGGTTTTAGCGGATAACTATGTCCTCTAACTTTGAATCTGCATAAGCAGACACTTAAACTTATATAGAATTGAACAAGTAGACACATGTGTCCTATATGATGTAATACACATAGGATGTCACGTAGGACACAATTGTCATGTAGGACGAAATGTGTCTATTTGTTCAATTCTATATAAGTTTAAGTGTCTGCTTATGCAGATTCAAAGTTAAAGGTCATAGTTGCCAGCTGAATCCAAGTTAATGGTTATGTTTATGTATTATGCTAATTTTGTACAAGTTTAAGTATGTATATGTGCACACACAAAGTCAAAGTTGAAGAGCATAGATTTCATCTAAAGTCAAGTTGAAGAACATAATTATTTATTATGCCTTAAAAATATAAGAAGAAATTTACCAGTCTAAGTGATGAAGAATGATGGAGTTTCTGCATTATAATTTGGGATAAAGCACAAGTATTCTTTGAGTATGACCAATTACCAAAATCTCTAAACTTAACTAGAGTTCTATTACTAAGTAAGAATAAAATAAAATGATCAACATGATACATAATTGTAATATATTTTGAACATTGTAATCTCAATCAACCTAACCTCAAATTAGTTTCGTCCCTAAATTTAACTATGCGCTACGCTCCAAAAAGGTTTTTTAAAACATTGAGTTTGACTCCAATGGGAAAGGAAAAAGATTCCTTATCCAAACTACTCTGATAGCTAGCTTTGTTTTAGTCTTTGGCTGCTACTTAAAAGTCCACAATGGCAATCCAGCTTTTGGTAAATTAGTTGTTTAGTTTATCAATTTGATCGAAATAAACGTAAATAATATATTTTAATTGTATATAGAATATATATTATATATACATATTTTATAATTAAACATTCGAATAATATTTAACTCTAATTTATTCTTTTATAATAATGCAAGCCTATATCTATCTCTCCTTTAGTTTCAGCACTACTTAACTTGATATGATAAATTCTGAGTGTGAATGGAATAAGTTGGTGAGAAAACTTTAGAAGATTCAAATAGTCTAAATGGACTATTCAATATATCATATTTAAAATTTGAAAAATGTTTTATAATGTCGTTTAATATATCAGAAATGATTTTAAAACGTCTTTTTTTACTTTTATATGAGTAAATTTGTCCTTTCTAGTTTATTTTTTGGTTAAAAGTAATTTCATGTATTAAAAACGACTCAGATTGTACTACACATATTTACAATACATAGTGTGTGCTTTTTGATTTTTTATTCAATGTTTGATATTCGTTTTGGGATCTGATTAATTAATTTAAATTTGTGCGGAGAAGTTTTACCTTAAAAAATAAAGTGTTTAATACTAAAGACGACTCTATACCCTCAACTCGTACTTAACACCTCTAATTATATACATATATAGTAAAGAAAATTATTTAACTCGATAATAACATCTTCACATCATCATTATATAAATTAAAACGAAAAAAATATAAGCAGTAAAGAAGATGATCCGTAATACAATACCTTTAATATTTCAAGCAAGATCTACCAAATAACTTAACACTAACATAAGTTTATAAAACTAAAATTTTAAGAAGATTAAGACGAAACGATTTTATTGGATCTTAAAAATTACAAACACAGTGTTCTAAGAAATCACTTAATTAATTAGCAGAAAAACAAACAAAAAAACCACCGTTTTATTCTGCCCCCCTCCCCGCACACAACTACATTTTCATTTTCTCAATTCTTTCTGCAAAAAAACAACAACATAATAACGTGTTAGAAAATCGTAACCCAACATATTCTACGTTAAAATTGCAAAACATATAGTAGTATTTAAAGAGCGATGATACCTTTGAGCAATTTAGCGGTGCAATCTTCGTCACACTTGATCTCACAATGAGTGTATCCACCAGAACATTCTTTTTGACAATCATTATAACAAGCTACGTAGTCAGTTGTAGCGGATTTATATGCTTCTTCAAATTTTTCTTCATTACTTTCTCCGTCAGAAATCATAACGATGCAAACGAGAAACATTGCAACAACCTTCTTTGATGTCACCATTTCTATTTTTATTTTTATTTTTTTGTAATTTATGTTTCGTTTTTCACTTATGTTAAAAAATAATTATGTGTTTATTTTTGGTTATTATGTTATTGAATCTCCAATTTATAGGTGTTTTTGGGACATTTGAATACCTCAAATTAAAGTGATGGATATCCAGATTTGTATGAAAGTTTTGGTTGTGCTTGTTTTTTGTTATCCTAATTATTTCCATATATATAGACTCTAACTAATTAATATATAGTTAGTGTATTTTCGCGATTATAAATTAAAATTTAATATTCTTTTTGTGAACATAGCCAAGGTTGAAGGGGATTAAAAAATATAACTAATTGATGATCAAGCAAATCTAGCAAAACAATTATGTTAGTATAATTCATAATCCTAGTAATTGGGGGGCTGGATATATCTTACCACTATATGTATATGCATTCAATGTCAATATACTTTCTAGTAATTGAAGTTCTTATAATGTCCGACATAGGAATATTTTTATAGATTGTAAAATAATACTTTTATAGATTGTAAGTTCTTATAATGTTCTTGTGGCAGCATTGTTCGCCACCAAATGTCATTTTTCAGTAGCGACATGAAAATTGGTTTATTGGTTTTGGGGCAACAACCAGGGGCGGTTCAAGCATATTAGTGGCCTAAAGCAAAAATCAAACGGGGCCTTACACTTGAATTGTTAACGATTTTTATATAATTGATTTCTTCTAGTTTTCAATTGATGATATAACCATTCTTATTTTAAATTATTTTTCATGAGATATAGTACTCCAAATATGTCAAATTTCTTCTAATAATTCCTTCATTTTTTATGAAAAGTTTACTTTTTCTACCAATAGTATTCAATATTTGTTAAAAAAATAATAACTTATACCCTATTATTATTAAAAATGAGGCCCCTTAAATTTGGGGGCCTAAGGCACATGTCGTTTTTTTTAACACTGTCGACCAGCCCTGGCAACAACAGTCGCTACAAATATTACTTTTTAGCAGCGACACTATTGGTGCCACTAATTGGATTTGGCTTTTGTGGCGATCTTGCCAAGATCTTTGTTAAAAAAATTTATTGTGTGGAGTATTTGTTAGACTTTTGTGGCGTTTAATGTCGCCACAAATGAGCATTTATTGTGGCGTAGTTGTCGTCATAATAACCTTTAGTTATGAAAGTACTAGCAACGACTCAATTGTTGCCACTATAACTATTTAGTGGCGATTTAGGTGTTTTTGTACTGAGGTCGCCACACGTTTCTTGTAGTGAATTCAAAAGAATTTGACAACTTTAATTTAAATCTTGTATTTGTATTAAAAACTTATTTAATATGTATAGATAATTTATTAAGAATCCAAAAACAAAAACAAAGTACTATATATGATCCAAAAATCATAAACTAAAAAACTATTGTCTTTGTTCGAGCTAGACAATAAGTTTATATTGCAACCTTATATTGCAAGCTTCTAGAAAAGTAGAAATAAGAGAAAATTATTGAAAATATTTTTAAACTTGGTGCAAATTATTAATTTTATTCCTAAATTATTGTCAATCTTAAAAATATCTCTTTATTTTACTAACTGAACGATCAAATACACACCAAACTTGCAACATATATGAGAGAAATACACATCTAAATTGTCGTCAACTTTAGGAGCGTTTTCAACACTATCTCTCAACTTTTTCTTAAGAAACTAAAAATTTGCAACAAATTCATGGATATTTTCAATACTTCTCTCTCGTAATAAGTTACAATCTTGGACTCAAAACATGTCAATAGCATTGTTTTAAAAGGCAAAGGGATCATTTTGAGCATTTTGATGAGATAGATCACAACATGTAAATTTTGAGACAATGAACGTAAATGCGATGAATTTTTAAATATTCCTAACTTATATATTAATAAAAATATAAATATTATGAATATAAACCATTAAGATCATAAAATTTAAAAGTTAATCTATGTGCTGGAAATTTTAATAAAAATTTCAACATGGCTAGGAATGATACAGAAGTTTCAAAGAACCCAAACATTAGAAAGATGTGTCATGAGAATGAAGTAAATTAAATGAATAGAATTTTTTTTTAATTATTATTATTACTAGTCATCGTTATCCTATATTTAAAATTCATAAAATTTAAATTTTGATTCATGTTCTTTCTACTCTATCTAGTTATGTTATTGCCAAAATAATGTCGCACATCAAATGAAAATTATATAATTACAATTGACTCGAGATAAACAACAATAATTAAATTAATTAATTAATTTTATTGAATATTAAAAATGAACAGTGTCAGATGAATTCTCCATCTTTTGTAACACGTAATGTTCAAACCCTATTACTTTTTGTCTAATCTTAATTAACTAATATACATATAATCTTATCGACCAAAATAATAATAATGGCAAATACAGTGGTAAATATAATGAATAAACTAATTAAAATGGAATATGAATCCACTTTTTAATTCCTTTTTCCTATTTTTGCTATATTAAGGAACATTTTTGCATCCTTTAATCCATCTTCACGACTTCAAATTATTTTTTAATCAAAACTTTCGGTATCTTCTGCAAAAATAAAAAAGTATATTAGAAAACGGAAAATAAGAAAACATTTTTATGTTTGCACAATTATGAATATTTATCAATATGTATATCGTAAATATCAATATGTTATAATAGGTTAAACTACATTTAGTTTGTTAAAAAAAATATGTATAGTATCGCATGTAGAAATTATATATTCTAACAGTATAAAATTATATTTACCTTTGAGCACTTTCTTGTCGCACTGATTTTCACATTTTTCATCACAATAATTAGAATTATGTCCTGCATTTGAGCATCCTTTTTCACAATTGTTGTAACAATTTTTGTAAGCATCTAAGACTTTTCCTAATGCTTTTTTAGATTTTTCTTCTTTACTTTCTTCATTAGCCATGGAGACATGTACATATGAAGAAATCATAATAATGCAAACAAGAAATACTGCAACAACTTTCTTTGATGCCTCCATTTTTTATTTTTTATTTTATAATATGTTGTACTTCACTTCTTCTTTTTTTAAATGTTTTTTTTTTTTGGATGATTTGGTTATGCTATTGAATCTTCTATTTATAGGTGTTTTTGGGACATTTAAATACCTCAAATTAAAATGATGGATATCCAGATTTGTATGAAAGTTTTGGTTGTGCTTGTTTTTTGTTTTCCTAATTTCATTATAGACTCTAACTAATGAGTATACGAGATCATGCTTTTCGCGATTATAAAAATAATAAATTAAAATTTAATATTCTTTTTGTGAACAAAGCCAAGATTGAGGGGGATTAAAAAATATTTATTTTAAAAAATAGGGGTGTTATATAAATTCATGATCAAGAAAATCATGTTTTGTTAGTTTTATTTAGTAACTTATAAACATATTATAGGAAAAAAGAAATTGAAACTCGGTCGATCTATTTGAACTAAGACTTATTGTTTAGTCTATTTTGATTTCTCCAAATTCAATTTAACCAATCTATTTGATACATCTAATATTTTGATAGTTTTTGACATCTATATCCAAAAATTTATCCTATTATTCTAGTCTTTCATAATATTCTTCCAAACTTGTTTAAAGTTGTTTATATATATTTTCATCATGATTTAATTATTTCAAGGATCATTTTTTCATCGAGACTTAAATTTTTGAGTAATTGGAGTTGCTTGATTTCAAGAATTGTTTGTTAATTGAAGACTTCGAAGTGATCTGCTTGGCTGATCCGTAGTAATTTCGAATCCTATTATATCTTTATTTTTATTTTGTCTTTTCTATTTCAAGACAGTTTTATTGAGACATTATTAAATTTATATTCATATTTAAAGATTTTTGTACCTATGACACCAGAGTTTTGGGATGCACTAGTTCCTTTTTCGCTATTTATGATTTATGAAAATCATTTTCATTCATTATGAGGAAAGATAAAGAATGGTAAAAGAAAACAAATTGAAATGCCAAAGAGATAAATTCATACGTGGCAACAAATTATAACACTACCAAAAAACTATGCTATAAAATTTATAACACTCCATTTATAATATATCGAAATTGTATATACACATGAAAAGGCAAGGTTTCAAATTGGACATTTTAATAGGATAGATCACGTAAGTTTTAAGACATGAGGCGAAAATACAATGAATCTTTAATTTTTGCGATTTTTTTTTATATTTTATTAGAATATGTAAATTATGAATTAAGAAAAATCAAGATTATAAAATTTAGAAGTTAAATAAAGTACTGAGAATTTTATATAAAGTTCAAACACTACTAAGAATGATACAAAAAATTTAAAGTAACGTAATGTATACATACATCATGTATACTACTACTTTTTTATTCTTCTTTCCCTATATTTGCTATACTAAAAGAAATGTTTTTACATCCTTTGGTCCATCTTCAAGGCTTCAAATTAATTTTTCATTTTCTCGATTCTTTCTGCAAAAATAGAAGATAATAACGTATTAGAAAATAGAAACAAAAATAACATTTTTATAATCAGGTCAATTATATGATATAACTAACTACAATATGTTAATTTCTATAATAAGCATTAATCAATAGTTTTATAATAATAATAATAATAATAATAACAACAACAATAATGATGGGTGAAGTAGCTAGTAATTGCACAATTATAACATGTATGATAAACGTTAGTATGTTACAATAGGCTAGCTAAACTACATAGTTAATGTAAATATTCTCTAAGTTCTCGATGTATATAACTAATTCATTAAATTTAGAAAAATAACATGTTAAAACTATAATAAAATATTGTGTAAAATTCCTTTAATTTGTAGTCATATATATAAATTCTAAATTTTAAAAACATTAACGTACTTTATATAACGTGTTAAAATTATATGGAAAGAAGACAAATATACCCTCAAATTATCGTAAATGGTATGCAGATACCCTCTGTCATACTTTTGGGACATTGGTGCCCCTGTCATAAAAAAACTAGATCATATATGCCACGTGTCCTTATTTAGTCTTCCGTTAGTATAAATGGTATATATGCTCTAGTTTTTGGACGGCAGGGGCACCAATATCCCAAAAATATAACGAAGGGTATCTGAATACCATTTACGATAGTTCGGGTATATTTGTCCTTAAATATTTACCTTTGAGCAACTTAGCACTGCATTCAGTGTCACATTTCATCTCACAACGAGTGTATCCAAATCCTTCATTAGTGCATTCCTTTTGACAATCATTGTAGCAATCTTTATATTCATTTGCCACAATTTCAAATGATTTTTTGAATTCTTCTGCTTTATTTTCTTCTTCATCAGCCATGGATGAAGAAATCACAATAATGCAAACAAAAAACATTGCAATAAGCTTCTTTGATGCCTCCATTTTTAAAAAAAATATGTGTTTCACTTTTCGTTTTTTGATTTTTCACTTTGTTTTATATATGTATTTTTTGTGTGTATATTTGATTTATGCTATTGCATCTTCTATAGATAGAAAAACACCACCTCAAATTTATGTGGTTGATACCAATTTTGTAGGAAATTTCTGGTTGTGCTTGTGTTTTTTTCTTCTTCTTGTTTTGGTTGGTAATGAAGAGTTAGTTTACTAAAAAGTAGGAATTATTATAAATTATTGAAACTACACTTTCAAAAATAAGGTCACCATTGAAACCTACTTCCGTGACAACAAGGGTCGCCACTAATAAATTAATGGAGAGACTATATATCTAATTATTCAAATATTTCAATTATATTTACTAGTTCTATCTATAGTTTGAAATAATTATATCTTATATATCACTAATTAATAATTTAATACTAGATTTCAAGTAAGATACACTTGAATATATGTATTTTTGCATACAATGATATAGAGAGAGACGAGCGAGAAAGATTTGTCTATATATTACAAATACAAGTGAATCACAGTAAACACATGTATCTATATGTTTCTGGTGTGATTTGCATGTATCGAGGATATCATATATGTAAGAAAGTAGCTGGTGAGATGGGAGGGAGGCGAGAAAGATTTGTCTACGTATTCCAGATACATGTACTTGGGATACCAGATATGTATAAGAGTGACAAGCGAGATGATAGAGAGGCGAGGTAGATTTGTACATGTATGTATCCAAGATACATGCGAATCAACTTGACTAGCTATAGTATATCTGGAACAAATTATATCTAATTTTAACTCATGTATCTCAAGACACATGTATCTGGACGCATCAAAATCTAGTAAAATTTGTAATATTATAAATTGACGTATCTCTAAGTAATTAGCCCCTAAACTAGTGGATTTCTATAAATTTCCCGTCATTTATTTATTTTTAAAATGAATTGACGTATATTCCGTCAGCATCGCCCAAAATATCAACATTATAACAAGTACACTTAAAACAAAATGACATGGAACTTTTCGTTACCAAAATATTATACCAGTGTAAAGAGAGATTGGACTAATCCCTATCGAGACAACATAAAGTACTGTCCAATGGGTCAGCATTTCCGAAAGAAATAGAGGACTTCATTTAGTAACCTCGTGAGTCGTGATTGCTCTATGAATAATTAGAATAAGGTAAAGCTTGAAGATAAGTTTTGTACTCAATTAATTTCTCAGTCCCTCTAATCAGGTAGGTGCCGGTCAACTTTTCGACCAGATCCCCCTAAAAACTGTTACATTTTATATATACAAAAAAAACAATAGCGAATGTCTTGAAACTCCTCGGTCAACATCATTTTCCTTGTAAATCTTATATATATATATATATATATATATATATAAGGAAGCGTGAATCTTACATATAATACTTTCGTCTTGAAACTCCTCGGTCAACATCATTTTCCTTGTAAATCTTATATATATATATATATATATATAAGGAAGCGTGAATCTTACATATAATACTTTCTTTGTCTCAAATTAATAGTCACTTTAACAGTATATCATAAACAACTTTTCTACTTTTTTTTCAGCCCCACTTACAGAATTATGTTGGGTTTGTTATTGTGTTAGCTCAAACTATTATGCTTATCATTTTAAGAGTAAAGTTGATTGTTGTTTTTACCGTACGCTTAATATTAATCTCTAAAATAACTCGTTTCCAATCAAAACGATCTAGAAAATTTCCTGATGTAGTGGTTTCGACCACCTTATTACTCTTCATAGTGATACTTCTTAAATATTTCAGAACATAGAGGCATTAATGTATACCAAAGGAATATAAAAATCACTATCATAAAAATAACTTTTGGCGGCAATAAATAGACACATTAATAAAGAGTTCCAAGATTTTTACCAGCATTAGTTAAGTGTCATTAGATTCAATGTCGCTAAAAGTTTTACGGACATATACAAAGAGTGCTAATTGCTGCTAAAAATACATATTTAGCGGCAATTGAGCTATTGTCGTTAATTAATTGTCGCTAAATATCATTTTTGATGTACTGATTGTCTAATATATATCAAGAAGATTAAGAAGACATAAAATAAATAAATAAAACTAAATTACTATTGACTCGAGAGAAACAACAGTAATTAGAAAAAGAAACAATTTTTATTGAATCTTATAAATTATACAAATACAGTGGTAATTAATTAGTAGAAATAATTTCTTTTTTAAAAAAGAAACCACTGTTTTTTTATTCTCTTTTTCCCACTACATTTGCATCCTTTGGTCCATTTTCAAGTCTTTAATTCTTCATGTTTTGGAGTCTCTCTGCAAAAAAAAATAAAAAAAATAGAACATGATAACGTGTTATAAAATCATAACTAACATATATAGTACGTAAACAAAAAATGATTCTAAAAATAAGCAGAATAGAGATACGTTCGTATTATACCTTTGAGCAATCTAGCGGTACAATCTTCGTCACACTTCATTTCACAATGAGTGTATCCGAATCCTGCATCGGAGCATACTTTCTGACAAATATTGTAACAAACTGTGTATTCAGTTGCAGCAACGGTGAATGCTTTTTTGAATTTTTCTGCGTTACTTTCTCCGTGTACAGATGAAGAAATCATGACGATGCAAACGAGAAACACTGCAACAAGCTTCTTTGATGCCTCCATTTCTATATGTGCTTTTGCTTTACGCTTGAATTTTTTTAAAAAAAATTAGTGCTTGTTGCTGGTGTTTCTTTTCTTTTTTTTTTTTGGACGATTTGATTATGTTTTTAATTCTCTTATTTATAGAATTTTAGGTTGAGAATACACTTCAAATTAATGAGTGAATATCCAATTTTGTAGGATATTTGTGGTGCTGACGTTGTGTTTGTTTTTAATTTTAATGAAAGGAAATTAGAGTGGTGAGAATCGTTCAACAATTTTTAGTTGAAGAAATTGGAGTCGTGAGAATTGACGTTCAATATATGTTTAAATACTTAATAAAACTTATAATTGGGACGTAAAACATGTTAATATAACGGTGATTTTAAAAGGCGGAAACATGAGTCAAAGCGCAAAAAAATAAAATAGTTTAGGTGTGATTTTGAATATGAACTCCATAAGAAATAATTAAGAAAAGAATAATAGAAACAACAAAAGCACACGTAAGCTATTATTTGTTGTTTGTTGTTTCTATTATTGTTTTCTCAATTATTTTTTATGGAGTTCATAGTCAAAAGCACACATAAGTTAATTTTTTTGCGAGTTTCATACCTCAATTATTCATTATTGTAACATCTAGGACTTTGAAAAAAAAATTAACGCGGATTAACAGGTAGATCCACACGTCTAAAACAGATCATGAACCCTAAACTGTCCGTGAAAGGGGTTCATTGACCGTTTAGGGGAGTGGCCTGGCCGTTTAAGACAGCCAGGAAATTGTGGGTGTTTGTACGGTTCCCTATACGCACCATATAGACTTATATGGTCCGTTTAGGGGTCTATATAGATCGCTCGTCACCTTTTAAGTTAGAGTCATTTTGGTGATCCCCTGTGTGTTTAATATCGAAGCTATGTCATTTTAATCCTTATTTTAAGCCCTATATAAGTGATTTAAATCCTAAAACTACTCAATGTAGATCATTCTCCTAAATCATAAATTCCCCTCTAAGTTTGTAACACCCCGTATCCTAGATAGACCAAAATGCAGATTTTGAGAAGTTGCAAGTGTAACTTACGGTTGCCATCCATGGACCGTAGGTCAGACCACGGCCCGTACTGGTGGTCCGTGGTTCACCACTGCAACCCCTCCCCAACCCAGCTCAGAAAAATCGGCTAAGTCTCGACAGACCCACGATCCGTAGGTCAGACTACGGTCCGTGGTCTGTGTCCGTGGATCAAGACCTCCTTTACCCAGCCTCTGACATGAACTACGGCCGACCATCACAGATCGTCGTTCGATCCACGGTCCGTAGGTCTGACTGTAGGTAAGGGTCAACAACCAGTTAGCTAAAAATTGTTGATGGGTCAACTTCAGATGGTCATAACTTTTATCACAAAAGGAATTATATGTCCCTTTACCTATGATATGATATATAATTGAATCCTCTTTCCAACGCCACCAAGTTTGCTAAAATCCGACCTCCGAGTAAAAAGTTATGCTCGTTTTAGTGAAGGCCTGTCGAGCAGACTTGATCGACGGACCCAATCGACGAACCATCAATTGATTGACGGCCCGTCAGTCCAATCCGTCGATCACTCCGATAACAATTAAGTCAGGGGTCTTTTGGTCTTTTCCTATGTCATTTAACCCCTAAGATACGTCGTTTAGACCCTAAATAATGAGATTTTAGTCAGTTTAAGCCTAGAAACATAACTAGAACTTACCTAAGTCAAATCATTAATCAAACTTAGAAGAATTAGAACGCTAAGAGGAGAAGAGAGGTCAAGA
>JAJOOS010015737.1:0-11441 GCA_029582725.1 Solanum chiquidenum
TCTTATCAATAGACTTTTCAATAAAATTACACCTTAAAATATTGAGAAATTACTTCTAAAAAAAACAATATTTCATAGTCAAAACTAATCAATTACTAGCTTCTTTAGCTTGAGCTTTAAATTATTCAATGTTGCGTTAGAAAATTTTATAAAGAACATAGAAAGTGTGATCTTTAAAATAATGAATATTGAGGGATTTAGACTTAAGGTTATAATAGTTGGGCTAAAATTTAAGTGTTGGGCTTCAGAAAATAGTAAAATTAAAGACTTAAGTTAATTAAAATTTATCAAAATACTTATATTTTATTTATAAATAATTATAAAATTTATATATATAACTTCTCGGTTCGGTTTGGTTATTTTTCGGTTAATTTTTAGTAAAATCAAAACCAACCCAAATAATATCGGTTTTTCAAAATTTAAAACCAAACCTAACCAAATCAAACCAAATATCGGATTGCGGTTCGATTTGGTTTTATAACCATAACCATGAACAGCCCTATATATGATTGTGATATTTTGTAAATTATAAATAGGTGAGATAATGAAGTTATATGTGGACGTAATTTTACATATTTGATAAGTTGATATCTTCTTCTTCTTTTCATGTTCAATATGTATGAATTGTCATAAATCAAAATCATATTGCTTTCCCAATTATTAGTATTTTTGGTGTCATTTATTTTCTCTCTTTTAAAAATAATAAATCTTCTTACATTATCTTGTATTTTTTAAGGGAAAGTATGATTTTGTTCTTTTGAATGCTTTTTTTTGTTTTTTATTATGAGATTATATTATTACTTTTGATATATGATTGTGATATTTTGAAAATTATAAATAGGTGAAATAATGAAGTTATATATGGATGTAATTTTATATATTTGGTAAGTTGATATCTTCTTCCTTTTTTCATCTTCAATATGTATAAATTTTCGTAAATCAAAATCATGTTTACTTTCTTAGTTATTAGGTGTTTTTGTGTCATTTATTTTCTCTCTTTTAAAAATAATTTATCTTCTTATTTTATCTTGTATTTTTTTAAGAGATAGTATGAGCATACTTTTATTGCTTATTGTTAGCTTCAATTTTAAACAATATGTCAATAATACTAAAAGAAGATGTTATTTTCAAATAAATTTTATCGAATAATTAACAAATTATTAATGATAAATTAGTAGATGATAAATTTCTCAATTGTCCAAAGAAATATTCTCAATTTAATTGTTAGCTTCAAATTTACATGTTATTCGTGTTTTTTGGGTCATTTATTTTCTCTCTTTTAAAAATAATTTATCTTGTAATTTTTTTAGAGATAGTATTTTTGTTGCTTAGTGTTACCTTTAATTTGAACAACATGTCAATAATAATAAAAGAAGATGTTATTTTAAAATAAATTTTATCGAATAATTTATATATTATTCATGATAAATTAGTAGATGATAAATTTCTCAATTGTCCAAAGAAGTATTCTCAATTAAATTGTTAGCTTCAAATTTACATGTTATTAGAGTTTTTTGGGTCATTTATTTTCTCCTTTTTAAAAATAATTTATCTTCTTAAGTTATCTTGTATTTTTTTTAGAGATAGTATTTTTATTGTTTAGTGTTAGCTTTAAATTTGAACAATATGTCAATAATAATAATAAAATAAGATGTCATTTTAAAATAAATTTTATCAAATAATTTAATTATTATTAGCGATAAATTAGTAGATGATAAATTTCTCAATTATCCAAAGAAAGATTCTCAATTAAATTGTTAGCTTCAAATTTACATCTTACTAGTGTACTTGTCATAAGAAAAACTTAAATATATTTTAAAATAATTAATTTCACTATTTGATAAATGTTTTAATAAACAATATAATAAAAGAGAGAAACACAAATTAAAATACGACTTCGATATTACTTATTCGAAAAAATTGCTAAAACTAAATAGCGGTAGGAGAGATTCATTATGGTGGGATGGACCGTTCTCGAATTCCGGCCGGCATTTCTGTCAATCGGCGGAAGACTCACTTCCACGAATAGACTGTTAGGCTAAGAAGAATAGGTTGGGATTGATCCCACCTTTGAAAGAGTGGTTTTGCTCTGTCAATACAGCTTATCGAGTTATCAAGCTGAACTGCCTTCTGTAAGGAGCTTGAATCATTCGTTTACTCTAAGTCTTATTACCGACGCGATGGATTGCTATTTGAAAACACTTTCAATACAAAAAGAGCTCCTTCCGGCTAGATTTGAACAAATATCTCTGGGCGACTTTCCTTTTAATCGATCGTGAGGGGGGTTTCCACCCTTTTTTATGCGCCGCTTTACCCTGAAAGGAAAATGAGCTTTGCTCCTCTGGGCGCTAGGCGCTCCCGTGGTTCGCGAGAAGGAAAAAGGATGCCTGCCATACCTGAATTCCTATTATTTAGAGCTAGAAGCTTCGCCAGAAGCAAGCAAGATGGGTAGGAGCGGGTCGAGTCCGTATCGCCGCGGAGCAACAGCCGCGTCCGGATCTGATCTATTTACTCGGCAATTCATCCGGTGACTTCACGGTCGCCAAAGAAGCCCCAAGAAGCATCAAACATTTCCGATGAGATCCATGGAGCAATTCTTAGATAGCAAGCACTAGCTCCCGGTGCGACTTCATAAAAAGCAATCAAAGAGAAGATCGAAGAGAATGAAACGCACGTAGTGGTTATTATAGCGGCACTGAGCCCTATTCTATCTCGGGTAACCTGATTACGGCTTTTCCGATAAGAAAATTGAAAATATAAACGTTGATATGGTAAGTTAAAAGTTGTTCTCTCTAAATCTATTATTATAATATTATCGTGGTAAATATTATAAATAAATTGGAGTAATAACTGTACAAAGGATAACACCTTCTTTAATGTAGAAAAAATAAAAGAAACTTGTATTTGATTTTAATAATAATAAATTTAATACACATTAATCATATATTCACATTTATTATGGTAAAAAGAAAAAAGAAAAAAATATTACCCTTATTATCCTTGTTTACACTCCATTTATGTTGTTAAGAAGAAAATTAATTTATATATATGATATTTTTTTAACACTTTTAACATAAAATTGTTATTGAGAAAATTAAATTATGAAATTTAAAGTTTTTCTCGAAAAAATAAGAGAGTTAAGGAAATTATTTTTTTAGTTTTATACACACATATATATATATATATAATCTTAATTTTACTATACATATAAATTTGATCATTTTTTTATAAATATTTTTATAATGCCCCTATTTATAGGACAACAATATGAAATATCAAATGATATTATGAATATGATTATTAATATAATTTAGGAGTTGTGATCATCAAAAGTCATTAAAGTACGAAACATAAAGATACTTGAATTTTTATATTAAAAATTATGAATCAATGAAGGAGTAGTAACTGATACATTCATTTTTGTACAAAAATAAGAAATCACCAAACAAAAAATTTTGTCAAAAAAATATGAGAAAATCAAAAGATAAATAAGATTATTGGCCAAAGAGATGTGTTACACCACTTTTCGTTTATCTAGATAATTCTTATGTTGGTAAAGGAAATAGATTGAGAGAGAACAACTTTACTAAATCATTTTTATCCTAAACAAATACTTTTCTATTTCAATGACCAAATAGATTGTAATAGTGATCTTTGAAAATTTCAAAAACTTGAGAACTTCTAATATTAATAAGGGAAAAGGATCAACAATGCCCTTAAACTATGTGAAAGGAACAAAAATGCCCTCCGTTTATAGTTTGGCTCAAAAATGCCCTTACCGTTAATACTTCGGTTCAAAAATTCCCTTAAACTATATGAAAGGAACAAAAATGCCATCCGTTTGTAGTTTGGTCCAAAAATATCCTCGCCGTTAATATTTTGGTCCAAAAATGCCCTTATTGTTATTTAATGGGTCAAAAATGCTCATTTTTCAAATAAATATATATATATTTTTTAACACATTCTTTTTCTAATAATGTTTTTTAAAAAAAATTAGCAAATGTTTATCCTACTTCAATTTAGAAAAAAATAAAAAATGAAAATATTTCTTATTTTTTATCGTTATATAAATATAAATTAATGATGGATATACTATAATCTTATATATGACATATATTATATGTTCAAAGGGTACATGAAGTTATTCTATTTTAATTGATAAAATGAGATTAAGAAGAAAAAAAAATTCCTACATTTTTATTTGTTAAAGTGATTTTAGAAGAAAGAAAACAAGAATAGTGTTCTTTAATAATATTTTAATTAGGAAGAAGATGTGTTTAAAAAGAAAAAATATATATTTATTTGGAAAAGGGCATTTTTGACCCATTTTGTAACTATAGGGGCATTTCTGGACCAAAGTATTGACGGTAAGGGCATTTTTGAGCCAACCTATAAAGTATAAACGGGGGGCATTTTTGACCCTTTTCCCTATTAATAATAATAAAAAAAAATTAAATATATGAAGACTACAAAGTTCCATATCAATAAACATCTTTTTATAAATTATACAATATTATAAAAATTATGAATTAACTTTACATTCTCATGTTTTATCATAATAGTTATTAAAAGTTGATTTACATGACTACAAAATTATTTATACATGCTTTATTGAGTAGCATACATGTGTGTTAACTTTCTTTTCAGCTTCTATTTTCAAAAATATCCTGACATGAAAACAAAATAAGTTAATCATACAACAACAACAACGACATAATATAAAAATGAAGTTAACTAATCAAATAAATTTTTAAAGAATATTTAATTATGAATTAAAGATAAAGGAAGGATCTTGTTATCAACATAACATAATGCTCCAAAAACTACAAAAAGAAGAAAAAAAAATCTCTATACACTACAAAGAGAAGCAAAGAGAAAAAATCAAACCGTTTTAAAAATAAATAAATAGTGATTCATATTATCATGAATTCAAAAATAATAATATTTAATGTATAATTGCAGCAGATAAAAAGTGATAACCATATTAGGCACATCAAATAGTGTACCTTGTAAAATCGAACTGCACAAAAATATCTAACAATCTTCATCCTGCAAAATCAGATCAAAGAAGACAAAAAATTAACCAATAAAAGAGATAAAAGATGAAGAGTATCCAAGAACAATTCTCAGAGGAGGGTAGCAATCAGGAGGTTGACATGCTACACAATATTCCAAAAATTATTGAAGAAGGGCAGAATGTTGAGATGATCAAGCTTCCAAACTTTGAGGAAGTTAAAAAAGTAGTCTTTACCTTAAATGGAGATAGTGTGAGTGGTCCAGATGGTTTCACAGGTAAGTTTTTCCAACACTGTTGGGATGTGATAGGTGAGGATTTAACAAGATTGGTACAAGCATTTTTCTGTGGGCAGGAGATGCCCAAATTCATTACACACACTAATCTTGTTTTGATTCCAAAAAAAGAGTTTGTGCAAGAATTTAAAGACCTGAGACCTATTAGTCTGAGCAATTTTACTAATAAGGTGATATCAAGGCTACTACATGAGAGGATAGTTGGAGTGCTTCCAAATATTATATCTCCTAATCAGTCTGGGTTTGTGAAAGGAAGAAGCATAACGGAGAATGTTTTGTTAACACAGGAGATTATACGAGATATAAACCTAAGAAGTAAAGAGGTTAATGTGGTGGTAAAGTTGGACATGGCTAAGGCATATGATAGAGTGGCTTGGATATTCTTAACAAAAGTACTTAGGAAGTTTGGGTTCTCAGAGGTGATAATAGATATGGTTTGGAGGTTGATTTCGGCTAATTGGTACTCGGTACTAATTAATGGACAGACTCATGGTTTTTTTCATTCCTCTAGGGGTCTAAAGCAAGGGGATCCATTGTCTCCAATCTTGTTCATTATAGCTGCCGAGGTGCTATCTAGAAGTCTTAACCAACTTAATGAACAAGAATCTTTTAAGGGATTTGAAATGCCAAAATGGAGCCCTAAAATCAATCACCTAGCCTATGCAGATGACACAATTTTGTTTGGATCGGGAGACAGGCATTCAATTATTCAAATGATGAAGGTGTTGAGGGATTATGAAACAGTGTCAGGACAAAAAGTCAATAAGGAAAAGAGCTTTTTTTACTTACATGAAAAGACCCCCTTGATTGTAACAATAAGGCTGAGGAAGCTGACTGGGATTAGGCCTGGCAATTTCCCTTTCATATACCTAGGATGTCCTATCTACTATGGAAGAAAAAGAAAAAGCTACTTCGAAGGGTTAATAAAGAAGATTGCGGCCAGAATCTTCTCATGGCAGAACAAATTTCCGTCCTTTGGTGGAAAATACATTTTGATTAATCATGTATTACAATCCATACCCATTTACATGTTGTCAACTATGTCTCCACCAAAAGGTGTTATAGAACAAATTCACCAGATCTTTGCTAAAAAAATTTGGGGGAACTATACTGAAGTGAGAGGTAAACATTGGGTTGCATGGAAAAAAATGTGCTACCCAAAGAGGGAAGGAGGGCTGGGTTTCAGATCGCTATTTGATATATCTAATGCTCTATTTGCTAAATTGTGGTGGTTGTTTAGAACTCAAACATCTCTATGGAGCACATTTATGTGGAACAAGTATTGTAAAAAACACCATCCCATAATGGCACATAATAGAGGAGCATCACAGGTTTGGAGAAAAATGATACAAATCAGGGAAGAGGTGGAGCATGAAATTTGGTGGCAACAGAAGGAAGGGAATGCTAGCTTCTGGATGGACAACTGGACAAAGCAAGGTGCTATTTATTACATAGAATCACAAGGAATAGAGGAAGAAGTGGAGGTCAAAGAGCTGATTCAGAATGGGCAATGGGACATAACAAGACTAAGCCAGCTATTGTGTCAAGATATGGTAGACTGCATTTTAGAGAATATCAATCCCAATATGAGCGTGGGTGCTCAAGATAAGGCATGGTGGATGGGTAATTCTCAAGGAGAATTTACTGTTGAGGTCAGCATTTCATGTAACAAGGAAAAAAATGAAAGAATTGGAATGGATGAATAATATCTGGATTGGGGGTTTACCATTTAAAATTTCTTTCTTTTTGTGGAGAGTATGGAGACAGAGAATTTCCACAGATGATGTGCTTAAAAGGATGAGGGTACATGTGGTATCTAAATGTCACTGTTGCAATGAAGGGAAAGAGGAAACAATACAACACATTTTTCTAACAGCTCCCATAGCCCAAAAGCTATGGAAGCACTTTGCTTCATGTGCATGTATTAGCATTGAAGGAGTTCATCTACAACAATTGATTACTACTTGGTGGGATTGGCCAGGACAGTACAAGGTGAAACAAATTCTTAAGGCAATACCAGCAATTATTATTTGGGAGCTGTGGAAAAGGAGGAATGCTAGAAAGCATGGAAAGGATGTGACATATGCGAGTCTGCTAGGGCAATGTCAACAAACAGTACAATTGTTAATAAGAGTGAAGTATCCATGGATAAAAAGAAAGATTCAGAATTGGAAGGAGATGCTTACCACTCTCAGTGCATATAAACCAACATTACACTATAAAATAGTGTACTGGGAGAAACCAGATCATGAATGGGTGAATGAAATACAGATGGTGCATGCAAAGGGAATCCTGGACAGAGTTCTTATGGATTCAGCATACAAGATAACAGGGGAGACTTACTATATGCAGAGGCACAAAAGATTGGAGAGGCCACCAATATGGAAGCTGAGATTATGGGAGTGTTGAAAGCAATGCAATATTGTGAGACACAAAATTTTCAGAAGATTATTCTGGAAACAGACTTATTGTCACTCACACACATGTTAGTCAAGCAATGGAGGATTCCTTGGTTATATGCTGAAAAAATAGACAATATACAACAAAGCATAGCAAGGAAGCAGGTTCAGGTAAAACATATATTCCGGGAGGCTAATCAATTAGCAGACTATTTGGCAAACATGGCCCTAGATCAAGCAGAGAAAGTTCAAGTACATAGCTTTTATAGTCTACCAAGCACAGGAAGAAGAATTCTCAACATAGATAAACAACACATTCCATCATTGAGAATCAAAACAAGAAGGATCAACCCAACATGATAAGCCAGTATTTTTACAGATCAGATTTACATAACTACATTATTTACAGATCACAATTCTGTCTTTTGAGAGACGATATAGCTACGTTGAAGATTGCTAGCCTAAGAGACACTTCAGATTAAAAAAAGGAACAACAAAATGGGCGGGGGGAGCTTATATCGATTCATTCAATGGAGCACACACTCGTTTCAGCAGGCCGATCCTCAAAGCCTTCGGAAGGAGAAACACCTTCACCGGGAAAGAGGAAAGTTAACAAGGAAACTAGTTGGGAGAGGCACAATATCTAATGGGAATACCTTATGTCATTTCATTGTCCATGGATGCTGAATGTTGATGATCCAGATGCGGAGAACAATCAAGGAGAAAAAGAAAAAAAAACATGAAATTTGAGCTGAAAGGAAATGGAGACGGTGGAGATAAGAGGAAAGGAAGTGGAAAAATCCCTACTTTTGTGGGAAAATGTCTCTTATTTCCTAATTGGGCCATCTAATTATTGCTTATTTGGGCTTAGTTGCCATCTGATGTATTGATTGTTGTGATTAAATAAAAGGACCCCGTCCAAAAAATTCATTTTAAAAAAAAAAGAAAAAGATGAAGAGTAGGGAAAATGTAAAAAATATAATCATCACATGTCTCAAAATAGGTTTTTATAAGTGTGATTTTGAGATGTCATAAATTTGTTTATTAAATTATTTGAGGGTTATGAATATGAAAGGTTAGGAGTTATGAAATTTATTAATATTTATTAAGAGTAAAATTTATGTAATTTAAGAGGTAAGAAAATAAAATAATTGAAAGAAATAAGAGTAAAATGACAATAAAATCACAAAAAAAAGATAAATAAGAATGAAGCCCTTAGAGAGTGTCATGTCACCATTTTCATATTCAACTTTATTATAATATATAGATTTGATAGAATAAAATTTTGTAATAAATAAGTACTGAGTGTTAAATTGTCAATAATGTTTTAATTTTTTTTTGAGATAACTTTATATTGTTGTTAATTTCTACAAAAATCACATAATTAATAACCTTAATTATTTTAACTAAGAAGAATATAGAAAGATAAAGCTATTTATCTACCCCTTTGAATTACAAGAAAGAAGAAATAAAAATCAAGAAATAAAGAATTAATAGTTATTAAATATGGTGATGGTTAGACTACTAACTCATTTTGCCTTTTTGTGATTCATTATAATTTGATAAAAAATTATTATAATTAAATGATATTTTTTTTAATGTTTTTATAATTGTGTACATGAATTACTAATTTTCTTATAAATAATATATATATATATTATATATATAGAAGAGTGAAGACGACCAGACGACCAAGGGCAAAATAGTAAATTTAATCTGACATCATTCTATATAAGTGGTGGTGCCCTTGGACGACCAAGGGTACTCCTGTAATTTTCCTTTAAATATTATTCTTGAAATATGTTGTACTTGGTTGTTTTATAATTGCACTTCCTTAATATAGGACATAAAAGTCCTATCATTTTTCTTTCTCAGCCGCAAAATTGGCCCAATTTTTCAAGCAGGTGGGCCATTCTTTTTTGCCTTTTTCCTCTATGTGTTAATAGTTAATAATGTGGGTCCCATTTTAAAATACCAATTATTTGTTACTCCATATTTTCTACATAATATATCAGAGACAAAAACATATGCGTTTAGAGAAAAAAAATATCGTATATTGAAAAATTATGTCTTTTTTAGAGAAAATTACATAAATAATGCTATAAATCATAATAATTAACAACTTAAATATCAAAAAGTTATATAAATTTTTTTGATTGACTCTCAAAATCTTATTGATACCACATAAAATGAGTTAGATAATAAATATATATATACAGATTGAAAATGATGAAAAAAATATTACAAATCACCATAGTTAACAATTGTAAAAAATATTAAAATAGATATAAAAAAAATCAACCAACTCTAAAAAAATCTATCAATGCCGCATAAATAACGACATGAAAAGTAACAGATATATTATTTGAAAATTACATTAAAAAGGTACAATTATAATAATTTACACCTTAATAAATGTAAAAGACATATAGAAAAGTGATTAGTTTTAAAATTCTATATATGCCACATAAATTGGAACAACGAAAGTACAATATATTATTTTTAAAATTATGTAAAACAGTACTACGAACTTGAAATATTTTTTAATCATACAAAAAATTGAATAATTTCTCAAGGTTCATAATATCACGTAAATTGAAACAAAAAATTAATATAACAACTTAAATATTTACAAGTTATATAAAAAAAATCAATAGACTCTCGAAATTTTATTGGTACCACATAAAATTGGTTAGATGATAAAATATATATTGTTTGAAAATGACGTAAAAAGTATTATAAATCACAATAGTTAACAATTTTTTTTAAAAAAAACACATATAGAAAAACAACTGACTGTAAAAAAAACTATGAATGTCACATAAATTGGGACATGAAAAGTAATATATATATATTATTTCAAAATTACGTTAAAAGTTACTATAAATTACAATAATTTACAACTTAATATACGTAAAAGACATATAAAAAAGTGGTTAATTTTAAAATTCTATATATGCTATTTCTACCCAACTAAACACGGTGAAAGCTAGGATATCATTCTTGTTTCTATTATTTTATATTATATAAAAATGTGATGAATGAGACGACCAGTGGCATTTTGACAATTTTGCTACTTATTTAAGGGAAAATATGTAATAAGAACACAAAAGCTGTTTTTTCTTGGTAGTTGTATATTATCCCGTGCTTTCTAGAAGCCATTCTACTCTTCCACAAAGCTCTTTCTATGGTTTGTGCTCGAGTATTCTCCTTTCATGTGCAGGGTAAGTTCTTTTGTTCTCTTTTCGCTCCTTTCTTTCTCGAGAAATATACGCTAACCCCTTCCCCTCTAATTGAGTAATAGGAATTGCTACTTGTCAATCTATATAATAGAAATTTATTCGTTCTACATGATCTTCAAACTATGATTTCAGCTCTTTTCGTCTTTCAACGAGAGTTTCAATTAATTTTAGGTATTATGTCATGATGAAAAAGACAAGTAGCACATAATGAGAGGAAACATAAAACTGGATAAAAAGAACATGACTTCTGATTAAGCTAATGTCATTCTTTGCAACTGTCTTTTTGTGTTGACAAAGAAGAAAGAAAGAGCTATGCAGTTCTACAGGTTCGATTTAGAAAGACAAAGGCTCAAAAATCTAAATGGGTGGGAAAAACAAAATCTGATATTTCTACGTGGTACAAGTAAGTATAATATATTAGATAGAAATAGCAATGCACAACCAACTATAAGTAACAATTTCATCCATTTAATAGCTATCAGGAAGCTCT
>JAJOOS010015738.1:0-16870 GCA_029582725.1 Solanum chiquidenum
ACGCCTGTAATTCGTCTTATTCCAAAGTATGTTATAACACGTTTCATTAGTAGTTAATTTAACTTTAAAATATTTATTTTACCCTTAATGAAATAATTTCTAGCCACAAATTAATATTTATAACTTATTTTAGACCACAAATTTCAAATGTCTTTCTTTTTTCTTAAACTCTTTAGCAAGTCAAACTAACTCATACAAATTGGGACAAAGAGTGTGTGTGCGCATGCGCGCGTGTGTGTGCATGCGCGCGTGTGTGTGCATGTGTGTGTGAGGGTTTTCTTTGATTGATCACTTTAACAATGTTCACTAGTTCAATAAAAAATTCAATTGATTTACCAATCTAGAAAACACAAAACATCATTAAAGACTAAGGATGAAAAAAAAACCGACTTAATAACATAAGAACTCCATAACCTTTTATTTTGTGATCTAAAACCTCATAAAAACAACAAGGGACTCAATAAAAAAAAGGCAAGAATTGACCATAATAAAAGACTCGATCGCTGGTAAAGTCTTCTCCAAACATAGCTTGAATTTCAAGAACTCCAACTATAATTCCATGATAATTTTGGGTTCAAGATCTCTCCTACTCTTCTGGCTCAGGGGCAACATTTAAATCAAACTTCAGATGCTCAGTCAAAATAGCACTTTGTGTTTCTTTTTTAAATTTCTCTACCCGCAACTTCAATGCCAGCTTCTGCTCCTCCATGTGTTTATCTGAAGGTATTTCTGAGCCGGGGTGCATAATCTTATGCATTAGTATTCTTTTTTTATCTTTCTCGTTCAATGCCTCAAAACCATTTGATTTGCCCTCAGCATAATCACGTTTGCGATCCACTTGTTTCACTTTGAGACATTTATCTATTATTTCTTCTATGCTTGTGGAACCATAGGAGCACGATTTTCCACTTGGTGTAAAGAGCATAACACCAACATCTGCTCCAGTTTGAGTTGCAAACTTATTTGCATCTTGGAACAAAGTTTTTTTTCTTTTTGAGAAACTCACCATACGTGCTCTCTCAGACTCAATCAATTTCATTTCAAATTTTTTCTTGCCTTTTTTGGTCTCATTTTCCATTGGAAAAAATATGAAGAATAAAGTAAAATGTTTTTGTTGAAAAGACTTAGCAATTTTAAGAGGAACATTTGTGTAATTTATAGTAGGTGCGTGAGTGTACTCTCACGAGTATTGTAATGTTTTTTGGTTATGAGTCTAGCTAGCTATCACGTGTATTGTCATGTTTATTTAATGCTTCATATTATGATCGAGTCTATCTATCATGTGTATTATCATGTTTGTTTAATGCATTCATATTATGAGTCTATTATCACATTTATTTAGTATTTTCATATTATGCAATTTTATTGCAAAATTACCTTGTAACTCAACAAAAATTCTAAAGTTGCTAGGTAATAATGTCGAATTGAATTTAAAGACAAATAAAACATAAATAATGCTTAGGTATGTAATGTTAATTCGAAAGGTGGACCAATTGGAACAATAGTACAGTTATCTCTTTGTGACCTACATGTCACAAGTTCGACTAGTATGAGCAACCACTAATGATAGTGTCAATTGTGCATCACAAACCAAATCCTTATCAAGAGGTGATTGTACTAATCTAAATAACAAGATTCAGATCTTATGCCTCTATAAGAAATCTCATCACAAGAATACTACTTCTTACAAATGCATTCAACAAAACTTTGAGTCATAATAAAGAAGTACCTAATGCATCTTGCATTCATCCTCATGTTATAAACACCACATTCAAGCCTAGAACTATAACAACTCTATGAACTCCTACCTAACTAATCCTTCTAAGAATTTATCATTCTCTCGACATCTCTACCAACTGAAATTTCACACATTACTACCAAGAAATTGACTAATTACTCTTATCTAACTATTGCTCATCGTAAAATCTTATCTCCTTCTTCCTCCACATTTATAACCTAAGATGGAATAAGCACACCATCACTACCATACTAAGAAACATCAACCCTCTCCTATCTATCATCACACAACTACTATCATTAAAATCACTCACAAAACTAACAAAGATCAATGAGGGAGTTAAGCGAAGGATCATATGCACGATTCATTTGAGAAATCTGAATGAAAAATATGAATGATGTAACATTATGTTTCTAGCCATTGAGATTAAATCATGAATTCGCGAGACTGAGCATACTATGAGACATGAGTGCTTATATGAATAGGTTCATATTATAAGGCTAATATCCATAACTTTATGGAGTAAGATTGAGATCAATTAGCTAAAGGTTTGGCCCTCACTAGAAACATCAATTGGATGTTATAATGACTGAACTTTGAGGAACACACTAGAGTATGAATGGATTGATATGACACTATAACTCTTTCTGAACACATCACTATATGATTCTTAAGGCTTGACTTGGTTTCTCATCTTATCATCTCCCCTTTAGGTCTAAAGCTGATACTTTAATGCTAAGGATCTATTCCATTTTTCCTAAACTAGTATATATTCAATCTACTCTAATACTCAGGAAAACTAATCTCATGGCTACTAAACTTTCCATGTGCAGGTACTGGCAAATTCTTCATTTTGTTAACAAATAGAAAGAAGCAGAATCTCATCTGCCAAAACTTGAATCAAGAGATGGAATTTCATTTGCTATGGAAGATATTGTAACTTCTCGTGTTTGGAACATGAAGTATAGATGTGTAGACTCAATTTTAATGGACACTACAAGAAAATTATGAATTACAGGGGGATTTTCCTAGGAATTAGTATGAAAATTTGCAGGCAAAATAAGTTTTCTATGGATTTTCATACTAATCTCCAGGAAAATCCCCATGTAATTCACACTTTTCTTGTAGTGGGAGATGACCACTAGTTTAGTTAGATTTTTTCCCTTATAAGAACAAAAATATTAGTCCATGTTTAGCCAAACTGCAAATCAATTTGTGATTTATTTATTTATTTGGGTGTTCTAGATTTTGGCCGAATAACAAGAGCAGGATGTACGTTCTGGAGAAAATAGGTAATATAAACGCATTCGACTATGATCCTGCCAACATCTTACTAAAAGATACTTCTGATTTGTTTCAATTTGTTTAACCTACTTTTCTTTTTAGTCTGTTTAAAAAAAATGACTCTTTTCCTTTTACAAAATAGAAGTTTCATATTATTCGTACACTTTAACATGGAGCAGTAAATCATTTGACTTGATAGTAAAAAAAATTGCACAAGTTAGCTAGTTGAATGACATTCATTGATAAATAAATGTATGGTTCTCCAAGAGATTTTTGTCCGATATTGTCACGCCCTGAAACTCCACCCTAGACGTGACATGACACTTGAAACTCCATTAGGCCCGAGAGAGCCAACCAACCTGTTTAACCCGATTAGTTCAATATAAATATCAATTTAAATAAAATACAGAAAGTAAGGCCCATTTCAATTAACCTTCGAGAGAATTTCAAAGAGGAAAAGCCAATTCAACTCTTAATTAGAAAACCAAATCCAACTAACCACAGATCTACGAAACCTCTACTAACAAAATAACAATGTATACATCGAGACATAGCCCTCGACATACCATGAAAACCAAAGGGAATACAGATAAAGAAAAGTTTGCTTTCCAAAAGATGGAAAGCTCACCACAACGCTGATTGTTATCCCTCAATCATCTATTGTTGCCTTGAACCATGAACTTGTGTCTCTGATCCTACATCATGAAATGATGTAGCGTCGGAGGACGGTCAATACGACCAATACTAGCATGAAAACTAGGGAAAAGGATAAACAGTATGCATATATAAAACATAACTATAAAAGAAAGCCAAATCATAAGTACAGACCCAAAACATTTGGACATAGACCTTTCAAAATCATTAATCATGAGTAAGGTAGTATTCACCGACATAATGCGATCCACAGACTATATGGGTGTGGCCTCCGCCCGTCCGAGGGCTCCAATCCATGTATGTCGTATGAATTTAGGAAGTATAAGAATCTGGTAAACCAAACTCTCCCAAATAAAAAACTCTAGAGGTTGCTCTGATTTAACAACCTACAGTAGCCATCCATATTTCAGGACAGGGACCTCCCACGCTGACAAATACGATTTCGAGTGATGAGTCACAAGGACTTTACACCTTCTCGGTGATACTACCAAACTCCATTTAAGCCCCCAATTAAAACATTTACAAGTTTTCATTTATTAAGAGTTATCCGAATGAGGCATATTTCCATTGGTATCGTCATACCAATACTTGCAAGCTATATTCAAACCATGCCAATTTTATAGTTAGCCATTTAAAACTCTTCAGTCGTCGTTTAAAACCAAAGACTCATTTATGTTAAGACATTCCATTCAATGTCAGCTTTACGTTTCTTACTGATGCAAGTAGTAGAAACAAATTCTTTAATGATTTTCTACTTTCGGTCATATTATACAATCTATAAGCAAAAATAAATGTGTAGTGATCAATCTATCAACCACTAGTCTATTAACTGAAACAAAAAAGTACTCTATCAAACATGAAAAACAAGTAGCAGTAATTTTAGAAAGGGAGAATGCAAAAGACAGCAATCAGAACACCATTAACGTCTACTAAAACGCATATTTTTTTTTAAAAAAATTGATAGACAGTATCATAATTATTATAAGTGGGAAGCCTCTAAGTGAAAAGTTGGATTACCATTTTGCCCTTATGTTAAATCAAAATGTTATAAAATATTTAATTAGTTATAAAATATTAAATATTATGTTAAATTTGTTAGTGACTTTTGAAGTTCAAATCAGATGTTTTGATATTTTGATTCAACATCAAGTACAGTATATGAAGCATCCTTTGAAGATGTGACTATTATTATTATTATTTTTAAATTAACTCCTAAACATATATCAATTAGTAGTCACATTTACTTTTCACAACAGAAAAACTGATATTGGAGGAATGAAGAGGCAGAAGTTACATATGGGGAATAAAGGAAGTGGAAAGGCCAAGGGTTGTTTGGATCAATTTGTGGCTTTATAGTCTTCTATTGTGGAAAAATCAATTCATTTTGATTAGTTTTCAATGACATTTCAAGATTTTCACTATGTTATTTTAGATTTTGTTGCACTTGATTATTTGATGTGTTCCAAAGTCAAACGAATACTGTGGCATCTGGAGCATAACTAGCTCATCCATTATATATGAAATTTATATAGTACTGGTACGTTTTTCTTCATTATAATTTAAATTTTTTCATCCAAATAAGTTGAGGAGTATTTATTTTACTTCATTTTTGTCTTTTCTTTGGTATTATTATGTGGGTATTGCAGGAAGCATTAGTTGTTTGGTGATAGTGAACATTTCATATTTTAATTTTTTCTTGCTAGATTTTAAAAAGTCTAGCATATCATTAGTTTTAAGGCAACAAATGTTCTTTATATATTATGCATTCACTTAGAGGCCATGGAATTGGAGTATCACAGTTATAGAGACAAAGTAAGAACCCCCAATTAGACACATTTTTAAAAAAAGAACTCAAGTCAAATGATTTAATAATATTTATTTTTTAAGAAATAATATGCTCATTAATACGACAGGTTACACGCGCGAAGCGCGTGTCCAGAAACTAGTAAATATAAAAGTTTAAAAAATTTCTAACCATTATCCAAAGCAAAACGCAATTAAAGATGCGGAATCAAGAACATGAACTCAAAACATATCAAATTTTGACAAATTTAATCAAGAACAATCAAATTTTTGTGTAAAAATTCAAAATTCACTAAACTAAAATGCAACCAAAAAATAGTAAAACGGAGCTAAAATTATCTGAAAAAGAAAAATGAACTTACTTGAGCACAAGATGATGAAGGTTTCGACTTGGAAAGAAGATTGGAGAAAAAAATATTTCAACTATTTGAGATACTCAAGAAAATAGGAAAGAAGAGAGGTTGAGTAGAGAGAGAAAAATTGTTGAATAATTAAATGAATTTAAAAAAAGTGGAATATCTAATAAATATAAAAAGGGACTTAATTATATTTTTATAAACTTGTATTTTATCCCCCAAGTTTTTAAAGTGATGAAAAGGTCTCTGATCCCACAACTCAACCCCACTTTTTCATTTTTTTCTTAACCTAATCCTACAAAATAAATCAAAAAGAAATTGAGTGTCTATGGGCTAAAATAAGTTTTTGTTGGTGGGTACATGTCACGACCCGATTCCTCGAATCATGATGGCACCTACTATAACGCACCAGTAGGTAAGCCAACCCGTAACCCGGAACAACAAGTAATGGGTCTGAGGGCATAAACTAAACAAGAGCAGGCACAATATAAGATAACAACGTAACCAGACGGAAGCAAACCAAAACATATATACAAATAAAGATCCCTCCCAGAACCTGGAAGTCACTAGTACAGAGCTACTAACAAAACGAGTACAAGTCCCAAAAGTGAACCACAAAGACTGGACTGTCTCGAAAGGTAAAAGACAGGTCTATATACACAAATGGAGACTGAAATAGTACAAAACGTCGTGTGCTCACTCCTGTCTCCGGATCAGACTACTCCAAACTGGATCAACGTTGGCCACTGGTGGACCTGCATCACGAAACCGATGTAGAGCGTAGCATGAGTACCAAAACAATAGGTACCCAGTAGGCATCATAGGCCGATTGAACTTGAAAAGTAAAGGCAATATGAAAAGAAGAAATAACACAAACAGAGGTCAAGAGCGGAAATCTAAGTAACAATGGAATGCACACGAGTGTAGAAAGAACTACTAAAGTAATCTATAAGCTAACTACACCTAACTGGACCCCCATAAGCCCAGAAGGTACACTCGTGCGCAAGTTAAATAAAAACTCGAACGGACCCCCATAAGCCCGACGAGTACACAGAATAACTATAACTAAAGAGAATTGCATATAAGAACCCAAGAACGGAGAACATCAAACCAAAACCTCAACCCTAATTAGTAAAATCTGACAGTACGGAGACCGGACCTCGAACTGGATGCTCACCAGAAATACCTAAGTAAGCAATCACAATTATCAAGTATCTGAGGTCGGAACTCTAACCGGATGCTCTATATAAGTATCTGGGCAATAGAGGCCGGACTTTAAATCGGATGCTCCATATAAGTATCTGGGCAATAGAGGCCGGACCTTAAATCGGATGCTCCATAAAGGTATCTGGGCAATAGAGGCCGGACCTTAAATCGGATGCTCCATAAAGGTGCCAATGTAGCTGCTGAAAGAGTCCTAATCGATCCACGCTCATAAATGTCTGTGGAACACCGTCCATACTTAGCCAATCAATGTAAGTCCTTGGAACCGAATCAAAAATCAATTTCAAACCGCAAAGCAGAACTAGTGTCGCCGACGTAACTCGTGAAGCCATAACATCGGAAAAAACATATAACTATAGTCAGAGCAAGCGTATCGCCTAGCTAAGGCCCAAACTATCAGACTCAAGTCTGCTACACCAGTCTACAGGGATCTAAGCCGGCCGAGCAACGTCGGGGCAAAACTAAGACCTATCGGATCCAAATCATGTATTTCTAAGGCAAGCCCTAGTAAAACCTAAAATAAGGCCCAGCATGCTTCAAATAAACAGTAATCAAGCATTCAAACACTCCACATAGCAAGGAGAGTCAATTAGTAACACATAGCATGCTCACAGTTACCCGATAATTCCCGAAATAGGCTGAAAACATGATTTCTAAACACCTATGCATGATTCAACAACTACCCAACCCAAAACCCAACTAATCAACATGCATTCACATTCTCGAGCTCAATCTAAGAGAGGGAAACCGTTGCCTACCTGTAGGCCGATCACACGCACTTCAAAATCACTTCTCCGGAGCTTTCCCTTTCCGAACGTCCTCGAAACGTTGCCCCGCTATCAAAAATAGAGTCACAACGTTATTACGGTCGTTTAGACACCAAAATCACAACAAACGGAGACGGGTCAATTTTGGAGTCAAAACGGAAATCGTGGGATCCGCACCAAACTGTTCGAATTTGACTCCGTCAAGAGACCCAAAACAGTACCCCAAACTTGTGTTCCAAAATGGAACACAATTCGGGGCTCAAAACGCAGCAAAAACCAACAAGTAAGAAAATCACACTTTAATCAACCAAAAGAAAACCTACAGCAGTCTAAACTCAAAATCTACAAGTATCTAATGGTGCCCAGCACTCCTTGAGCACTCTATGACGAAGCCACGACAATTTCCAATACGTGAGACTTCGAATCACCCAAAACCGAGCTAAAATGAGTGAGATATGACCAAAACAAGAATGCCAAAAATAAAGGCTCGAAAAAGGGTACAACAGTCAGGTTAATCGCGAAATTACCTCGAACTATGCGCACCCGACAACTTCCGAACACTCTACAGTGAAGCCACCAAAAATACGGAGCTCCCACACTTTGAATCGCCTAATTTGGATGAAAGATGAGAGAGTTATGAGGGTTTGAAGTTTGGAAATATGTTGCTGTTATTTCTGCATTTATAGCAGATTTTCTGCAATTTTTCTCGAAACTTAAAACTCCGACGGGGTGCTCCGAACTCGTTCGGAATCCCGTGCACGCAAACGAGATATGCAACCATACCAAATTCGATATTTTGGACTCAATGGTGCAGTCAAAATTTCCATACGAGGTCATCTTAATAAAAAGTGGATCCCACACCCAAATGTCATTTTAAGTCAAAAACCACAAAAGATCTTCGAAAAATATCGAAAACCTCGAGACACAAAAGAAAGGTCAATCTAGACTAAACATGACATTCCGAAGCTAACCGCGCGGACGGAATTCTCATCCGAGCGCGTTTACTCAGAATGTTGACCAAAGTCAAACTTAGGCTTTAAACTTAAAGTTAAAACGCCTAGTCGCACCGACCCACACTGAAAACGTCGGGAGTCATGCCGACCATGCTACTAGCCTAAAATGACCCTTCCGGAGCTGATGGAATCGTCAGAAATGGATTCTGATGTCATCTTCTTGAACTTTTGATCGAAAATGATCGTTCAAGGTTCATAAGCTCCAAAACACTAAAACTCACATCAAAACCAAACAAACGACCAGGTGACCGAACTGTCAGTCCCAGCAAGTCATAAATGACTTGGGGTCGCTACAGAAACGCTCTAAATGACACAGAAGGCAAGACACAGAAATGACCAGGAGGGTCATTACAGTACAACACCAAATTATCTCATGTTAGTCTTGGTATTGAAGTACCTGATTTGTCTTGTAGAATATCAATGCATAAAGGTTAAATTCATACTATCCAATTAGACTACATTTGACTTTCAATCAAACATAATGCACCAGTTTGATCCAATCACTCAAAGAAACTAATAGGTTTATCTTCTATTGTATGTTTTGTGTGGTTGATATATTGATTGTGATTTCTGAAGTAGTACAATAAATGAAGCCTTGAGGGCTATAATTTTGGATAGAAGAAATTGCAGAATAATGACATTGAACATTGTCTTATTAAATATCATAATGGAGATGGTTCTGGACTTCTTTATACAAATTTATGGTCATTAGTAAAGACCACAAACTCAAGAAGAAATATAACTAGCCAGGGAAGAAAAAAGAGAAAAAATCTAACTATAAGAAAGAAACAAAAGTCTATTTGAATCCAATATTCTTGGTGTTGGAGGAAGAAGAATGTAACAATGAAGATGCAGAAAAGCTTGTATTATTGCTTTGCAAGTACAAGCTATGCATCTTTGAAGATGGCCCTCCATCACTACTACTCTTATTGTCTCCTCCATCTTTAAGGAGCATATCAACTTTTTGGTACTCTTCTCTTTCATGTCTTATCTCTTTCAGCATTGCTGCGACATCTTTCATCGTTGGTCTATCATCTGGTGATGGATTAACACACAGCATAGCTACTCCTATAGTCTGCATCATCTCATCAACTTCTGATTCGGGACGAGCACATAAGCTCACATCTAAGACTTCATCACTGCCTCTTTTCTGCCTCACCCAATCCACAATATGTACTCCATCTGGTATTGTAGGATCAATTGGCTGCTTTCCTGTTAACACCTCTAACACAACCACTCCAAAGCTATAAACATCGCTTTTCTCTGTTATCTTCATCATGTATCCATATTCTGCACAAGATAATACATGTGTATTAAAGATATAATGTATGTAATTATAGTGTAATATTGAAAAGTGGTACTACGACTTGTGACGAACCTGGTGCTATGTATCCGTAGGAGCCAGCTACTGTATTGGAGGATCGAGCAAAATCTCCATCATCGACAAGTTTGGCTATACCAAAATCTGCTATGTATGGCTCAAAGTCAAGGCCAATGAGAATGTTGTTGGCCTTGATGTCCCTATGAACAATTGGAGGTGTACAATCGTGGTGTAAATAAGCAAGCCCTTGAGCTGCACCTAGGATAATCTTGTATCTCAATTCCCACTCCAAACATCCATCACTTCGTTCGTGTAGAAGGCTACCTAGGCTTCCATTAGGCATGTAGTCATACATGAGCAACCTAGTGTTTTGATTCCAGCAGCAACCTAAGAACTTAACAATGTTCTTGTGACGGATAGAGCCAAGGGTTTTTACCTCTGTTGAGAAAGAATCGCGAACACCTCCACTAATTCCTGACTTTGAATTTTGGTAGTTGTATCCAGTTGCCAATGTGGTTGGCCATAGCTTCTTGACTGCAATTGCTTCACCATTTTCTAGTTCTGCACGATAAACAACCCCGGAGCATCCCTTTCCAATAACATTGGATTCCACTAAGCACCTCAAAATTTGTTCAACCGAAAAATTCAACTTCTGGAATGGAGTAAACTTCCAAGCTGATGAATCCCTTCCTCCCAATTCAGAATCATTATCGTCCCTGCTCATTTTTCTCACTCTGTAAACTGCAAGCATCCCAAGGAGTGCCAAGGCAATAGTAACCACAGAAAGGAGTGCAATTGCCAATTTCAGCCTCCATGACCGTCTTACATTGCTATTACTCATCATTCCCCCGCCTTCAACATTGCTCAAGAAACAAGAATCATGTCCCAATGAGCACAAACCTTTGTTGCCAGCCATTTCTGCTGATGATAATTGCCTGAACAACTTATTATCAGGGAGGTAGCCGGTAAAATTGTTGTTGGAAACATTCAAGGAAACCAGATTCTCAAGCCCCGAAAGAGACAATAGGTCTCCTTCAAGCTTGTTGTGGGAAAGATCTAGTACTGAAAGTTTGTTTAAGGCAGATATCTGCGGTGGGACTACCCCAATCAAGAGGTTCCAGCTTAAATTCAAGGCAATGTCAAGTGTCTGAATGTCAAACAATTCCACTGGCATGTTCCCTGAGAGTTCATTGCTGCTGAGATCAAGCAATTGAAGGCTTGAACAATTGCCGAGAGTTGGGGGAATCGATCCAAAGAAGGCATTCTTACTAAGAACAAGTCGGTTAAGGGAAGCAAGCTGACCATAGCTAGCTGGAATCTGTCCGTTAAACTGATTCAAGGAAACATCCAAAATCTCTAGCCTTCTGAGAGAAGAAAGCAAGCTAGGTAAATTCCCACTTAGAGTGTTATTAGATAGATTGAGCATTTGCAGTGCCTTGCAATTGCCAATCTCCTCAGGAACGGATCCTTTAAGGCGGTTCTCGGAGAGATCAAGAAAACTAAGTTTGTCTAGAAATCCTATCTCTCTTGGAACTTGTCCGCTAAGTTTATTGCCAATAAGTCGTATACGAATAAGAGAGCTACAATTACCTATCTCAGGTGGGATAAAACCAGAAATATCATTGGAAATCAACAGAAGCTTCGTTAAATTAGTTAACTGAAAAAGGTCAGGAGGTAAGCTACCAGTAAGAAAATTATGTGATAAGTCCAGAGCTTGTAGGCTTCTGCAACCACCCAATGCAGGAGGAATGCTTCCTTCAAGCTTGTTCTGCCAAGCAAAGAATACATTTAGCTCCTTCAACTGCCCCATTTCCGGAGGAATTGAGCCTGAAATTTGATTCGTATCCATCTGAAACTGTAACAGGTTTGTCGCATTAGAAAGAACAGATGGGATTGAACCAGAAATGTTGTTGTTACTAATCATCAACTCTTGGAGATTAGTAAGATTCCCGAATGACCACGGGATGCTCCCGCTTAAAAAATTCAAAGAAAGGTCAAGAATAACCAAACTTTTGCAATTCCCAATTTCATCAGGAATTAGCCCATCAAGATTATTTTGCCAAAACAACATCTTTTCAACTTTCTGAAGCTTTCCCAACTCTACAGGCAGTGAACCTGACAGACTATTTTGGTATAAATATAAGTCAACTAGCTCTGAGCAGTTGCCTATTTCTGAAGGTATTTTACCAGAAAGCATTGTAGTATAAATAGATAATACCTGAAGCTTTCCCAAGTTACCCAATGATGGAGGAAGCGAACCTGAAATTTTCGTATCAGCGAGTCCCAACACTATCAAGTTCTTGCAATTCCCTAACTCATCCGGAATTTTCCCACTAATATCTTTATTCCCTCCTGCTCTTATATTTTCTAAAACTCCAAGTTTTCCGAGTTCAGAAGGAAGATTCCCGCTAAACATATTGTCAAAGATAATAAGATTTTTCAGGTTAATGCAATTGCCAACCTCTCCTGGAATTTCCCCTGTTAGTTGATTAGAGTTCAAAATCAAATCTTCAAGATTTCTAAGGTTACCAATAGTTTTCGGTATGGTACCAACAAGACCATTTGAACTAACATCAAGTGTTACAAGTGAAACACAATCTCCAATATCCTGTGGGATAGTTCCAGTGAGATTAGCACCAGAAATGATTAGTTTTTGCAAGGATTGTAATGACGAAAGATTAGAAGGAAAAGGAAGAGCCAACTGAATAAACTGAATATCAATTTGTGTAACGAAAAGATTAGAAGAACAAACTATATGAGACCATTTACAAGGATTGGAATCTGAAGGATTCCAGTTTGAGAATGTTTGAGGAATTGGTGAATTAGTAGAATGAAGCCAAGAAAACAGGACATCAACTTCATTTGAAGGAAGAGCAAAGTTATGTAATAGAAGAAAAAAAGTTAGAAAGACAACAAGATTTGGGAGGTCCAAGAATCGCCTCGACATTGGCATTTGCATTGGGCATCAACTTCCAAATTCAAAATAAATTTCTTAGGTGAAATGCATTGGTGAGTTTGTTTATATTTTGGTTAAAATGCAGAATCTAGCTTTGCAGGGAAGCAAGAAAAGAAGAGACAATACAATAATTAGTTATTAAAGATTTGAAATAGTCACAACTCCACCATTTTTCACCTCGGGGTTCTCTGCTGCATTATTATTAGTAGATGCCACCATGTGTTGCTGCATTGTTTTCCTCAAAACTCATTGTTGGTCTTGCTTTGGTATTTGAGCTCATTGCCTCTCCACTCTATTCATGTTTCTTCAATATTATTTCAAACTAAAAGTAAAATAAACACTTCTCATGAAACTCATTTCTCTTTTCTCTCATTACCATTTTCCAATAATGAGATGTTAGAAAACGAGGCATTGTCTTTGCACAAAATCTACCAGGTCGTTTCGTAGAGTGTATCAGAAAAAAATAATTTATGTAATAGTTTTGTGTATTATTAGTATCTTGTTTGATACATTTTTTCAATCTACGTACAGGGGCATAGCTACATGGTTGTCAGGACACCTTTCGTCGGAAAAAAATATCATATATACAAGTAAAATGATGTAGGAAATGATTAAATAACATGTATTGGACATACTTAACACAACAAGCTATTATAGTTCAATGGTTTCAAATGCTTGTAATTAGGCAATGCTCACGCGTTTAAATCTCACTAGTAGCAAATGTTTTTTTCCACTTTTTGAAAAGAACTTTTGTTGGGCTATTTCTGGACATCTTTTGTGAAATTTCTAGCTCCGCCACTGTCTACGTATAACGACACAATTGTCCCTTATAACTTTTTCTACATCTCTTCCATCATATTTGTGATTGGTGTTTTTGTAAACAAATGTTTCATTTTTAGAAACTATGTATTTCAATTTACATGTTATTTTTAATACACCAAATCAAATACTGCAGAAGAAATAATATCAACATAACTAAAGCAAACATTATTAATATACTATATAGAACATTATTCTTTTACATCCTAACAAACGACGCTTAAAAAAACATGAAAATGTTTGGTTGAGTGTAGTGCCTAATGTGGATACAACATCTTGAACGAAATGTACTACAACGTTGAACCTTAATATCCATTTGACAAAATAGATAAGGAAGCCAACTTCGTGTTAACGTCCCTATTTTAACTAAATTTGTAATGCCTTCATATATCCTACATTTATATTCTATTATTACATACAAATGGGTTCATCGTTCCTTAAATAATTAATTATGTTTGTAAGATACAAATATTTCGTCTTAACCTTTTCAATTTGTTTTACCTAATAGTGTCGAAAAACCATCATCCTTACAAACTTTAGATTTTTTTCCCATATACATTACTCCAGCCCCATTATGTACACTATTTATGATGAACACAGTCTTTAGGGTAAAGCAATTGATAAGGGTTGTGGTGGAGTGGTAAGTATTTTTTCATCCTTAATTAAAAGATTTTGGGTTCAAGTCCTCTAGAATACGGAGTCATCTTTGTTAAGGAACATTTTATCCCAATATGAGATTTTCCGACGTAAATCCAGATATACTCGAACTCCGAGAGGGCAGTGAGGTAAATTAAAGAAGGACCCAGATTTTAAGGCCAAACCATGTGAAAGTACGAGTGTGGAGAGGTTCATATTTTTTCAACCATAACTCTGACGACACAGTTGCTATCATGTGGGGTATGACTTTTAAGATATACAACTAGTAATTAAGTTGCATTATTTTTAAGCCAAAATATGATTTCATATTGTAGGTTTAATATAAGTAATATATTTACCTTAACTAGGCCCTAACTTCTAGGACTTACCTTGGGAACATCCAAGTATGGAATCTTTAGCTCTTTTTTGTTTGTTAACATCACGTTCGCCGTATCCAAACCCCTCCACCCTTCTTTTTCTTATTTTATACTCTTTCCGTTTTAAATTAAGCGATCTATTTTGATTTCGTACGAAATTTAAGTAAATAATAATATAAATTTATGGTCTAAATTTAAAGATTTTTCAAATATATTTATATATTATTTAATTTTGTGGTCTTAATCAGTCATGTGAAAAGTTAAATTAAAAATTGCTAAAAAAAAGGATCGGATCAAGAAAAATTGAAACATAGAAAAAAAAAAAACTAGGTCATACAACTTAAAACGGTGAGTAATAACAATATTAATGAAAAAATTCGATGTATTGCAAGTTTGTTCCTAGCTAGTACCTTCCTAAAAATTCTCCTTTAGAATTAATACCAAGAAACCCTAAATTAGTCACTTTTTACATGTTTAATAAGTATAATACTTAAAATTAGGAGTTGTTATTGTTATCTTCTCTAAACAATGACATTTCATATTTAAAAAAGGCTCTTGTAGAATGTAGTGGCATAAAAAGTAATGCAACTTTTTTTATAGCGTGTGCAAGCTAGAAAGTAGACCAAAAAGAGCATTCTGTGAATTTCACATTAATTTTTTAAAATAAATTATTTTATTTGTTAGTTTTTTCTTCTTCTTTTTCCTTTTATTATTTATTAGTTTTCTTCAAATATCTACATGTGTTGCTAAGAACATTAAACTAATTACCATACAATAATAGTAACATCATAAATAAAATAACATAGAATAAAAAATTAGTTGAAAATTACGACTGAGTTTTATCATAACAGTAAATTTAGTTTAAAAAATGTAGTAATAATACAAAAAAAAAGGGGAATATTGGTGTAAGGGAAAAAAAATTGATTTATTTTCTTCTTCAAAATCCAAAAACTTTTTTCTTTTTTAACAGTCAACTCCAGTTGGAAATCTGTATTTAAAATATGACAGTACACTTAAAATTGATCAATAAAAGCAAATTTCATCTCAAGTTCAAATAAAATTTACTGACTAATAATAAATTTGATTGAAAAGATTGAATATTAAAATGTACTCAAAATAAATGTGGTGCATATCATTTTTTCCTTGTTTACGCAATACATTTTTTTAACTAAGAAATTTGTTTGAATCCCTTCCTCAGTTTGACTTGTAACACTTGAAACTTCATTTAACAGGGAATCAAACTGCCATCTTGGTGTGGAAGAATTATTTGCGACATTAGCAAGAGTTATTTCTCCATGATTAAATAAAACATGACATAGTTACAGCTTATTGAAGACATCACCTCAGATAGAAAGATATGGAGGACATGAGTTAAGATTGAGGGTGTGTTTGGTATGAAGAAAAATATTTTTCAGAAAATGTTTTTCAATTTTCTCATGTTTGGTTGTGTAAAATGTTTTGGAAAATGTTTTCCAAATCAATTCATTTTCCTCAAATTTAAGGAAAATGACTTCTCTTCAGAAATTAAGGAAAACATTTTCCAAAACTCTCCTCTAACTTCATATTACAATTTTTTTTGTTGAAAAAAATTAATTTAAAGCTTATTTTAAAAAATATATTTTCAGCTTCAATTTTTTCATTGTTTTACCCCCCCTACCCCCCCCAAAAAAAAAGTTTGTTTTTAAAAAATATCTTCAATTTCAAATTTTATTTTCACCCCACCCCCACCCCTACCCCTACCCTCAACCCTTCCCCCCTTCCACTCAACCCAAAAAAAATTAAAAAATTAAAGTTTGTTTTTAAAGAATATTTTCAAATTCAAATTCTTATTTTTCATCCCACCCCACCTCCAAAAAAATAATTTAAAGTTTGTTTTTAAAAAATATTTCCAATTTCCATTTTTTTATTTTTTGACCCCACCC